>JAPDSC010091708.1:0-12887 GCA_026290005.1 Latrodectus geometricus | reverse complement strand
TATATTCAATCCTTTTGCTGCAAAAAATATTTTTTGTTCAATATTATTTGTTTAAATATTTCAGTTTAAATAAGATGGTCTAATTTATTTCACATATTATAGGAGCTTATTATAATTATATTAAAATAAATTTTGTTTCCAATATATTATTGAAATATATCAAAGAAACTTATTTTGCTTTGCAAAATGTGAAGCTCAAATAAAAAGAATATACCATATATAAATACCTTATTTATTATAGATGAAATTCTTATTCTTATTATTGAAAGCAAAGCCAGAGATTATTTACTTTTTTTAATACCATAAGAAATTTTCCTTATAAAATGTTTTATGAAAATAATGTAATAATGCTTCATCATGCATTAATAAATGAGAAATGAGATAAAGCAATGATAAACCTTTTATTGCACTAAAATATTTTGTTATTAAATATTATATTTACATATTATTGAAATAAATATATGGTGAAACATTTATCATCATTTTTTTATTTCAAAAATTCAGAATTTTACCATTGTAATAACTTTATTCATTTCATTTATATAAGTTGTATTTATTTTTAAGAAATTATTTCATGAAATTTCTTAAGTATTCAAACGTTTCATTTGATCAATAATGAATCAAAATATTTCTGTACATTTTATTTTTAAATATTCATTGTTGATTCAATGTGAAGAGTTTGATTCAATAATATTTTATTTTTTATAAGTCCATTTGAATCTTTTAGCAGGTACTTATTTTATCAACGTGCTTTTACGTTTTTATTCCAATTTAATATTTAAATCAAACTCTCTATTAATTTCTTATACTTTCAAGTAAGGGAAATATTGAAATTTTTTATGAAAAAGCGTATTCATTTAAGTGTAAAATAAACTTTTAAAGTCATATATGTAACAATCAAAAATATTATATTTTTTAAGTATTAAATATTTAAAACAATTTAGCAATAATTCCATGCTGTAATACGTTTTAGATAACAATTTAGCAATTTGACTGATTTATGCACATATTTAATAGTAAGCTTGTAATAAATATTAAAAGCGAAAAAAATTCTTAATAAGCAAATTGAAATTTTAAAACATTATCTGGTTGTAACTGCGTGTATATAAAGTAAATGTGGCATCTTGAATTCATCTCTTTAAACATCTCATCTTGAATTCACCTCATTGGCCTAAGAAGTATCTTTAACTTCTTTAGACAACTTTCACTCACGTTTAAAGCAAATCATCACTGCTTCAGAAACAATTGTAATTTTTTAAAGTCTTTTAACATTATGTACCATCACCATTTTTTATTGATAAAAATGATACATAAAATATCGTTAAAATTTCTTCAAAGTGGGCATAATATCTTATATCAGAGTTATCTTTACTTATGGGGGGAAAGATACGTTTTAAACGTTGTCCACTTTCGCAACGTTGTATCTTTTTAATGTCCGGTTATCTTCTGGTTTATTATAGACATTTTGTATTTTACTTATATTCATTTTTATTATTAAGACATCATATCTTTATTTCGAGTGAAAACTGCAATCCGCTTTCTTAATGTGTCCATAATATTTAAAAAAAAAAACTACGAATCAATACGCATATTACTGATCATTCAATTTTTTATTTAAAAGAAAAACAAGAGCATAGCAAAAGAATGTCTATACAGCAAAAAATTAGAAACACTACTGAAATCACGTGCAACTGACAGCAACAGATGTCGCCAATAACTAAGAATCTACATTGATGAACGGAAGCATTGCTATATGCTGGCAAAACACGTCCCATACTTCTAATTTAGAGACAATTTATATATCCTTTATTTATCTCAAAATATTATGTAAATTTCTGTTTTTTAATTATTTGTCAAACATTTATCCATTTTCAAATTGTTTTTTTTTTATTATTTATTAAAAATCTCTCTAAATTTCATTTGATTTCAATTATGAATTATATCCTAGTTATCTACATGTTTTTATGAGGACGTAAAGTGTTGAACAATGCTAGTAATCTGCCCAAATAGTAAAAGCCTTACTCCTAGAATGAGGAAATGACTTATAGTTTTCCTTCGTCACAAGTATTGTATGGTTAAGCAATCGCTGTTTAACCATACAATGTTTATATTAGATTATATAGGATTACATGCATTTTTTATAAAAATTAGTGATCCTTATTATATCTATTCCAAAGAATCATGAAACATAAACATAACAATTAACTCATCGGTGAAAAATCGATTCATAAAATTTGATAACAAACAAATATATAATTTTTTATTGTTAGTTATATTATAAAGTAATTTAATATATATATAAGTGTGATTCATATATTAAATCATTAATATACATAATAAATATTTAAATATACACAATAAATTTACGTAGTTCAAAATGTATAGTTTTCTTTCCTGAAAAATTTTATAAATAAAAAGTAAATCATATTTATGAAAGTTTTATTGTAAAGCTGCTTTGTCTTTACAAATATGATGATATTTCATAAAATAATGTTCAAAATTAAACTACGTATTTATGCTAAATAAATAATTTGCAAATGTGTTTAAATGTAGAAAAAAATAAATTTAGCTATACACATGGAAATAAAAAGTGTACTGTATATAATTCACAGATTTATTTCAAACAATAACTCAACTACTGTACCACATAAGATTCATATTTATAAATAATGTTAAAAGGAACTTACTAATGTGTCTGGCCAAATATAGCTAAAGAAAAAGGAGAGAAATTTAATCTTTGAAGTTGGAGATGCATATATTACAAGATCAGAAAAGGGTCAGGAAAATAAAGAATCTTCTTCAAACAGAAAATAATCTGAAAGAGTAACAGCGGAAGTGTGATGGACCCGGAATTAGAAAAGAAGGAAAAGCAAGATATTATTATGTCGTGCAATTATAACCAAAAAATAGGACAGTGTGCAGCAAAATATTTGAAAAAGCAAACAAGAAAAGCAAACAAAACCATGGTCTTCAGAAAATTTCTACACTGAAGAAGAAAATGTAAAATCAGTACAACGCCTTTTCGAATACATCACAAAGTGTTGAAAGTTTTGAGTTCTTGGTAGATTCTGCTGCAATATCTCATTTATGTAACAATAAGAAGTGGTTCAAATACTGAAAATCCTTGACACCTTAAAATGGTAACATTGGTGACAAAACCAGTACATTAAAAATCTTAGAAACAGATAATATAGATATACTTGAGGAAATGTAAATTTTACCTTAAAAGATGTTTTTTATCTATCAAACATTCGAAAAAAATGATATGTGGAGCACATCTAGTTATAACAGGTTTTAAATTTATTTTGTATGACACTGCGATAATATTATATAAGCATAATCTTGATAGCTTATGTATCCCTAGAATTGGTATGTTATATATTTTTAATGTTTACACAAAACTTCAAATTACTTGTTTCTCTTACTATGTTTAAAATTGGTTCGTTATAGATTTTGTCATATAAATGTAGAATCAACTATGTAGATTAAATTAGGAAGAATAATTCCATTAAACGAATGGTAAACCTTAAAGTAAGTTCTGATAAATTTAAAAATTGCTGATACGTAAAATTTCGAAATCAAAACGATTTTTTTGAAATTTGAAGTTTAACATAGTTTAGCATATAATGTTTTAAAAAAATAATTAAGTCATGTGGAGCTGCTACAATTAAATCTTTTACAGATAGAAAATATTTCTTGTCTATTGTTAATGATTATTCTATAAAGTTTAAAATTTTACTCTAAAGAGTAAAGAGGATGTAGTTCATTGATTTAAGCAGTTTATAGTTTCATCAGAAAGACATCTTAATGTGAAGTTTCAATCTTTTTGAACTGATAAGGGACTTGAATTTACTCATAAGCAAGTTGAGGGTTATTTAATTTAAATGGAAGTTAAGATCAGACGCACATCCGTACATAAACCTGAATAAAGTGGTGCAGTAAAAATGTTAAATACTGCAATGGATGCGGTTAGAGTTATGTAACAAGACAGAGGTCTCCAATATAGAATTTTTGAGCTGAAGCTCATCAAGCTAATGTCCATGTCAAAAATCGTAGAAAACAAATTAAATGAAAAAAAAACTGTAATGAACTTTGAAATAAATTTAAGAATTTTAATTAAGCATTTAAAATATTTGGTATATGTTCATAACCTCAAGGTCCATAGAAATAAATTACACCTCAGAGGAAGGGTTGGTATTATGGCAGGATATTTCATTCCGAAGAAAGTACATAGAATGTGAATACCAAAAAAATACAGAATGATAGGAAAAAGTTGTATTTGACTAAACTAAAAACGACGTTGAAACTATTTGTTCAAAATAGGTCCCAGAACTATGTAAGGTAGGATTTAAATCCAAAACCAAATATAAAATTTAATGAAAGTGATGCAGATGAAATTGAAATTTCTCCTAAAGTTAAGAGGGTTAAAACTCCAGCTGAAATAAATATATCAGAATGAAGGGAAAATGTAAAACCAAGGAAATTAAGCAATAGAACTGATGTTTATTTTTAACATACAAATATTAACTATAAATTACTTTCATTAAATACTGTAGAAAGATATTGTAATAAAATGATATTTTGTTTGAACCAAATAAATTTAATTTTAAAGCAGTTATTGTTGAAGCTGATGAAAATTCTGATAAATATACAAACAGAAAAAATTTAACACCTAAAGATTGCAATGTTATTTATAATATTATAGATCTATTTAATCATCAAGTATTTATATAAATTTTAGAGGGATAGATTTTATTGACCCATTCTTACCAGTTGTGTTAATTTCTCTAATAAGTTAAACATGTATTGATGCTACTAGTATCTGTACTAAGCTGGTGTTATGCTTAAATTGATGTTAAAGCAGCGTTTTATATATTACGGAAATTTAAATGATTCTGTTTTTTATTAATCAGCCAACTGGATTTGTAGTAAAAGGAAAACAAGTAAAAACGTGCTCGCTAAAAAAAGTTATATATGGTCTTCCTAAATGAGGCTGTAAATGGAATTGTGAATTGGATTATAATTTGCAAATTTCAACTGAAATCACGTAAAACAGTGTATATAATTTAAAGAATGTTGTGTAAGTAAATAATACTGTTGTATTTGGAAAAAATTCAAAATATAAGTCAATATAAGACTTCCTGAAACAGTTAAGGCAGATGTGAAAAGGAAGAAAATAAAATCATAAAACTTTCTTACAGTACTACTTTACTTACTTTCTTAAAATCATAAAATCATTCTTACAGAACACTAATAGGGTAAATATATTTCCTTGCAAGTAGATATAAACCAAACCTAGAATTTTGTGTCAAAATCATGTCACAATTTAACAATAATTACAATTGAAATCATTGGCTTAAAGGCTGATATTCTAAATTATGTGTTTCAAACTAAGACAATCTTATATTCAAAATCATAATTTAGTAAAATTTCTCATGTTAACTGGGGTTGTAATTTAAATAATCGTCATTAAACTTGTCGACACGTCTAATGTTTTGGAGATACTCCTCTTAAATAAATATCACCTAAACAAATATGTATTGCATTAAGTAGGATGGAATCAAAATCCATTACTGACTGAAAGTGTCAAATATTTCATTTCATTTTCAAGAGTAATATATGAATTAAAGTTATATTCAATACATTTACAATTTTGTAATATGCAAGGAGCAATTTTTTTTCACATAAAAAAACTAAGAACCTGAAAAAACAAAATATAGACATTAAATATAAGTTTATTCTTAAACTTTTAAATTATGAATCATTTGTACATAGATATGTAAATTAAAAAAATATTTTCGCATGTTTTCTAACAAAAGCTTTATTAAAAAATAAATTTGAAAATTTTATTAATCGTATATACCTATTAATAGAATCGAATATAAAGCCAATACAACCGTGGGACTAAAGTGTTGGTATTTGAATTTCATGTGTACTTTGTTGTCAGGGCCATATGTATTTCTTTGGTAATGAAAAATAATATATTTAACTGTAACCAAAACAATATAAAATCTTCCTATACAAGGTGGAATTATGTGGCAGTTGATCTAACGAGATAGTCACTGTTATTTATTTTATCTAGGACTAATTTTAAAATGGTTGTTTTTGCTATAAATGATATATATATATATATATATATATATATATATATATATATATATATACCGCCCAACTTGTCTAAAGGTTAGCGTACCTGACTACAGATGGGGTAGTCCTGGGTTCGAATCCCAGCTCGGGCATGTCTGTACTTTCTCTCTCTCTCTCTCTGTTTCTTGTCCTTTCCTCAGATGATGGTTGAATGTGGCCCGCCCTATAAACGGGTTTGCGGTAGTGTGGCGTGGACGATGCTACTCTTCCCTCCGTGACTTGGTTCACACGTGCCCACCGGCTAATGATAAAATGAGTAGTAATTTCCAGCCTTGTTGCAGCAAATGAGCTATGCAAGGGTGCCTATCATTTGAAATAAAATATATATATTTATTTTTTTTAAGTTGTTAATAATATCTTACTAATGAATTGATTCTTGGGTAAGTTTTGCATAAGCCCAAAAATATCAAATTTTCAATTTAATGTATTTTTGGTTCTGTATATCAAAATATGTTTTGTGTAACAACTGTTTCACAGTTGTAGTATTTTCATTTTAATGTGGAATGAAGCATCTTGATTCAATTGCCGTCCATTTCATAATTTTTAGCCATAATATATTTTAAAATACGTGATAAGCTTTGCCAATGGTTCTATAATTTGCATAGTCCATCATGTCTCCCAAAAAAAATTAAATATTAAAATCTTAATTTCAAATGCAACTGACATCTTCTAAACAGATATAACATATAATCTATCTAAATCTTCATATATGAGAAAAATTATTAAAGATAAGGTTTACATGATAAAAATAATTCAAACATGCATTAATTTATGCTTTGTCGTTTCTGTGTATAGTTTCCTGAGGGTGAATGCATAAATATAATTTTCTTAATTTTAAATATATACAGGTAATTTTTATTTTGTATACTTGTGTTAAATTCCCTAATCAAAATAATCTTTTTTTATTTTTTGCTATTATTCCAAGAAAGTGTGTTAATAGTGATTTCAACATGATATGTTTAGTCCAACCCAAATATGTCGTGAAATAATTTTTTTTGGAATAAAATTTAATAAATTTTACATAATATTTAAACTAAATAAAAATAACTGAATTTTTTAAAAATTATTTTGCTTAATTTGTATATAAGCATTTTTGCAGATAACTTAACGCTATCAATAATAATGTATGATTTTCATCTAAATATTTATTACAGTTTATCAATTCAAAATATTTAAAATAACTAATGTAAACTATTTAATTATTTTCTTTAATTATCTGTTATTCTTATGAAGAATTAATTTTTCTCTGTTTATGATTTTCCGGAAAAAAAACTATTATATTTAAACAGCTTATTAAGTTGTAAGAAAAATTAATATAAATTTAATTGAGAAATTCTGAGTAAATATTTGTGTATAATAATTATTTTTATTATATACCTGTTCTTAATTAATTTTATAGCTAGTATCACATCTAAATGCGAAGGCGTGCTTTTAACTTAACAGGCACTAAATTAATTAAGAGTTTTATTTAGGAGATGATGTTAAATTTAATATTCTTCATTCAAGAAACATTAGAGCTCAGTTACATTTTAAACATATTCTCAGTGTTTGGAATTGCATATTTCTGTTAGCTTTGCGGAACTGAAATGCTTGAATTTTTTTTAACAATGACAAATTCCTGCAGAAAAATCTCATTAGTATCTGTTTATTTTTATGGAATAAAGCTCTAATATGAATTATTTCACTTTTAAAATTAGTTTCGTGGCTAAGATTAAATTTAATTTAGAAAAGCACGTTAACATTTAAGTATTATTATTTTAATTTTAGAATAAAATTTTCTTTGAATATTATGGTTGTAATTTAGAAGTTACTGAATTAAGTCTTGATTAAAGAAAGATTTTTCGCAAAGCGTATTATTTAAGGGAAAATATTCATAAACTACAACATATATGTAAAATTAAAAAGTTGGTAAGAATAACATTCAAAATTGTTATTTAATGATTTAGAACAATTAAAAGAAGAAAAATTTTGCTAATATATTTTATATGATGGAAAATATTATAAAATATCCTCGATTTGTTTCCAGATTTCATTTATTTAAAGCTAAGTAAATAATTAATAAAGAAAAATTTTTTACCTAGTTATTAATTTCATTTTTTAAATAAGTAAGTTCATTAATTATTTTGATATTAAGCGTTGGGTATAATTTAATAAGGTTATATCTTATATTTTATTCAAGATTACTTTATTTAGATTTTAATGCATAAAATATTAATTTGGACGTTTATTTTGTTAAATTACACGTTGTGGCAAAAATTCATTAAATATTTAACAATATATTCACAATAAAATAAATATTTGCTTTTAAATTTTTTTGTATACAATGTAATGAATACATTATTTTTCAGCAATATGTGTCTTCAATTAAATTATTCACTGAATCATGTTGCAATTTTTTGTGTTTTTTAATTATTAAAGTAGATGATTATACATATTATTATTTATCATTATGCAATTCATTATTAAAGAAGATTTTTATACATAGAGAGCTATTTTTAAAATAAAAATAGCTCTCTATGTATAAAAATAAATTAAATTAATGTTGTATGCCAACAAGAGGTCTAAAAAGCTTCATGGGCTGTTGTTTTGACAAATAACATGATCAAAATTACATTTGCTTGGTCCAACAATGATACTCTGTTATGGTTGTGTGAAACACGTTAAAAGCGGAATGTCGACGATGGGAAATAGTCTGGAGTGATAAAATAAGTTTCAAACTGTACCAGTTGGATGAACAAGTCTGCGTTTGGTAGGTTTTTCTAGAAGGTACTGTGTATACAGTGATGTGTAATGGGGCTGTAATAAGAGTCTGAAGATGTTTCTCGCGGTGTCTCACTGAATTTCCTATAAACTGAATCACACCAGGGGTTTGATTTCAGTTTATGGTAAGTTCAGAACCGGGATTTAGTCCACTGTTCAAGACCACAGTATGTTTCCTACTTTGTGGCAATTTTACAGGTATAATATGGTAACATATAATATGGCAATGGAATTTATCATTATCATTTGCATTTATCATTTGCACATATAATATGGCAATGGAATTTATCATTAGTTCAGTAAATAAATTTTACCTTGTATTTAATTTTTAATGATATGTATTTATTAATTGCAATTACCTCATTAAATAAAAACATCTATTTTATTTATTTTTTTTACATATTATGAGATTTTTAATGAACATTTATAAGCATCATATTACAAATTATATCAAGTAAGGAAATCATATACCATTTATTATGCTTAAATTTTTCTGAAATAATCTTCTGCTTATTGAAATTTGAAATATGGGTTGTGAAAAGCAAGACCATTTATTTCTGATATATATGTATGCAGTGTAAGACGGTTTAAATATTAATAGTACATGTAACAAAGTTAGCTGAAGATTATAATCATTGTTTAAAAATACTTGATGAATTGAGATACTTTATATTTGTACTTTTGTCTTCCTATAATTTTTAAGCTTTTTGATATAATTTCATTCACTATTGTACAGATCATTGCAAAAATCATCTTCAAATATATTAATAGTTTTGAGAAGATTATCTCAAAGGTGTTCAAATTTACACTATATTCTGAATTTATAATGATATTTACCCTTATTTATTGTATACAAGTACTGAATATATCATTAATTTTTTTCTTATAAGTTAAGAAAACAATATTTAACTTGCTACTATTATCCCACATTTGCAGCATTCCATATAGAGTTACATTATGGCACGTTTTTTAATTAACAAGGAATATTTATATTTAATTTCTAAAATGTGTTATGAATATTTAACTTAATGTAATAAAAATATATTTTATTCAATTGATAAATCAAAGGGGATAAAAAATGTGTCATATTTACAAAAATATAAGGGAGAGGAAACAAATAAATGTATTTAATCTTACTATAACACTGTAAATTTGTTTTTAAATAAAAACATATAAAATATAAATTTAGTAAGAAAATAATGTTTTAACCTAAATTCTATAGATTAAATTAGGTATCACATAGAAATTATAAATGATAATTATGCATTATTGTTTGAAAATTCATTGTTTTCTGCTAAAATACACAAAAATAGTAAATCAACTTCTCGCAAATATAAAATATTATTGATCTTAAAATAAGACTTGATTTCAACTTTCTGACTTCAATTATATAGACTTTTAACTTACATTTCATCGATTCATTTTCATTGCATGCATTGTCATCATATAAAACAGTTGACACTCTTCCCTAGAGTTTTTGGTTTTATTAGGTGTAAATTAATTTAGCTATTTTGTATCGCTAACATACAGCGTGAGTTTCTGAAATATTTCATTTTGAAAAGTTAATATTTTGTGGGGAATTGGAACTATTGCGTGATAACACCAAGGTCTATATCACGAAACTATATATTTGCAGCTTAATGCTTGCATAAATGGCAGACTTTTAGCATCAGGCTTTTATCGTATACCAGACATTTAAATGTAGAAGCTATTTCAAAATTTTAATTTTATTTATTACCTATTTCGATTATGATACTTGATGAAAAAGCCCTCTTCAATTTGCAAATTATTTCTAAAAGGAAATTTGTTTATAAAAAATGCTTATGAAAATTGTTAATTTAATGTCAGAAAACTTACAGAATTCTGCTTAAAATTTTGTTATTCATGAAAATTACAATATAGTTGGTTTCTGTGGTGAGTGACTGAAATTGCATAATATTGATGTATTCATAAAAAACAATTCTTGATTGAGTTATCTATGATAAATGATGATCTCACAAAGAAATATAATCATAACTTTGTATTTCCTATTGAGAATATTCATTATATGTACTTTAGTCAATTACTCAAACCTTTTGTAAAACAAATATTTTCAAACCCAGTTGATTGATATATCAGAAACACCCAGACCTAAAGTAGTTTGTAAAGATAATTGAATACAATTCATCATCTTGCACTGTTAGGTTTAAACCTAAATTAAACCAAAAATATATTTCTCTAAAATATCATTTATTTTGGAAATGTAACATAACTTGAAAATAACTAAGAATAATATATGGTAAATTAAGAAGCTGTTTTGTTTGCATTACAGTGCATTCCACAAATGCAGACACGCATATAAACAGGCAAAATTTCAACACGTTCGAAATTAATTGTTTTAAAATGCTAAGAGATCCAAGCAATCTTGAAAATTGAACATGAATTAAATTTTCAACAAAAATGTAGTCTATGTTGATTGATACTATCCATTTTGTTGAATTATCAAAATATAGTACAGAAATGTGATTCGATTTACATGCATATATAATTAATGGAATTCTTATATAAATTTTAAATTTTATTCTTTAAACAGTTTTATCTTAGCTTTTTATATTTAATTTACTTTTTTAAGTACTCATAAATTTGTGTACTGTGCTTCAATAATATGAGTTATAATCTGCTAGAGTAAATTGAGAGAGAAATATTTTAATATAAATTATATTTTTTGACAAAATTTATGAGAATGATTTTCATAGAACTATCCCATACAGCCCAATTATTCTAATTAATTTCTTTTTCAGAAAACTTTCCAGATACATATAATTGAAAAATTATCTATCAAAACACAATTTGTATTATAACTGTAATAGTCTTTTATGATTGTTTCTTGCTTAAATCAATTATAGAAATTACAAACCAATTCTGTACGTGAAATTTTTAAAGATCAATAATATTCGCAAAGAAAATAAAAAATCCTTTCTTAAAACGGAGCTTGAATTGATTTCCAATAAATATTACATTATTCTGGCTGTGTTTAGAGCATTTACATAAATAAATCAATTTATATTTGTCACCGTATTAACATGGAATATCTTTCTTTTGGTACATGAGTAATACAAATATATTCAGAGAACAACTGATGCAATAATCGAAATAATTTGCTAATGACATGAAGAGTATAATATAATGAAAGCTATTTTTATAAATATCAATGCAAAAATGCAAATGCAGAAATGAATGCCTGCTCTTTAAATTCTTTTGAAATGTTAAAAGCAAATCATTCGTACTTTTACAATAAATCTTAGAAATCAGCAGATTAACGATTATTTCAATAGACAATTAAGAACACTATAATATCTCCGAATTTTCACATGTGTACAGAAAATACAGTGGCATGTTTTAATAAACAATTAAGTAATTTTACAAAAGTAAGATGTCGTTATTCATATCATAATGATGCAAAAATGATTCATTAAAGTAGAAAATATTTTTCATTTATTTTTAAAACAAATCATTATAATTCTATGGGAGAAATATTAAAACCTCTATAAGAAAAATGTGTATCACATTTTATATTATAATAAGCATCGAACTTGTTTCATTCGTAAATGGAGATATTTTTTAAACAGAAATATAAAATAAAATATGAAAAGTGTGCAATCAGTAATAAAAATCAGTCAAGTCAATAAACAATTGTAAATTGTCCTAATGTACAATTGGTGCAAAATAAAACTTAGATGGAAAATGCATTGATTCCTGAAATAAAATTTATTTTCATTTATGGAAAAGTTATTTATTATTTACAGAACTCATTTGATTTTGTAAATGATAAATATTTGGCTAACTTCAGGGGTTTTTTTTTATTTTTTCTTACCCTTCAGCATCTTAGTGATTCATTTATATATGAAGAAATATAATTTAGTTACGTAAACGTACATTTAACATTCTTAAGAATTTTTTTTTATATTTGTTCAGATTACTTTATTACGATAAAATGAAAT
>JAPDSC010091696.1:0-36360 GCA_026290005.1 Latrodectus geometricus | reverse complement strand
GACAAGCGTCGTGGTTTACTATGTTTAAACACCTTCACAATGGTGGTCTATTCACATACCATCCTAAATGTTCCATCTCTTTGAATGTTGACTATCAGAGTCACATCTTAGAGAGTTGCAAAAAGCATAAAAACTGGAGATCATATAAAGAGAAAAAATAGAGTCAATGTCGTCTTAATGAATAAGAAATGTTTCAGTGCCACAAGCAATTCTCAGCATTCGTTGATTTGAAGAGAAGTTGAGGTGTGGTTTCATCCCAGTAACATCACGGATGGGGGTCCTAAAGTTTTCTTCATTATGCTGAACGGATGAACTGAGCTCCACGTTTTCGGCAGAGATTCTGTAACCAGATCTCCGGTTACCGAACACCTATTGAAACTTTTTTTTTGTTACGGGAGATGTTATATGCCATAAAAAGGTGACCGGATATAAAAAAAAGTGTGTCTGTTCTGAAGTGCCATTGGAGCAAACTTCGTTTTCTTGGATGAAAATTCACGGCCACTCCTGTTGTTCAGCAGCTACAGAAAGGGAAGACATCATTCGAATAGATTGTCCAGCGTACTCTCTTGATTTAAATCCCATAGAACATGTGTGGATTCTTTTGATTTCTATGTCTCTAAGATGATTTTTTTAGGAGTTATGGAAAGAAAAAGAGAGGAAAAAAAAAAAAAACATTTCTTGCGTAGGTTTTTTGCATATTAATGTATTTCGTAATAAAAGCTATTTTATCAAATGATTGAAAATATTCTTAAAACATTATGAATAGAAATGTTTTTAAATGTAATATAATCTAAGGGAAAACTCTAAATTACCTCGACAATTTCACAATTGTTATAGAATTAGACTATAGTGATGAAATTATGTGATAGTTGGTTAAATCACTTTAAGGGTCAATGAATGTAAAGATTAAAATTGTATTTAAGCATTTAATTATTATTGCATACTTTAAAAAATAAGCAAAAATGCGACACACAGTATTCATAAATAATGACATAAAAACATGTTTGTTTATTACATTTTATTGAAGGAGAAAAATATAAAACGAAACTTCTTTCTGTGTAAAAAAGTGTATAATTTATATACAAAATTTATTTCTTTTAATTTTTAATTTTTCGATAAGTCTGAATGATGCAGGCATTTTTGGTAAATATGTCCATGAAAAATAAAGAACCATAATAAAATACAACTTTTTAAATATTTATGATATGAAAGCATCAATTAGTTTTTAGTCATTAATTGCATAACTATAATCTCTAATAGGTGCCGGATTTAGATGCAAGATATCATAATAGTCTAATTTTTGGAACCTCATATAAAATGGATTTAGTATAAGAAAAGATAATGGCAATGAAAAAAGGATTACATCATTCAATTTCATTATTTTTAGTAGCAAGAGTCCGATTAAAAGTAAATCCTTTAGTCACAAACTCAACAGATGAACGAAAATTAATCAGAAATTATGTTCGCATAACAATATTGAAAAGAAATTTCAATTTTATTTTAATATATTCCGTTCAGTGTACGGTTTTTAAGATAAGATTTATGTCTCTGAAATGTAAAATATTTATTACACATCTAAAAAATAGAGAGTATCCTATTTTTTTTAATTAGGAACACACTTTAAACTTGATTTTAAAAAAAAAGTATGAAACACTGACCTTTCCAAAAATAAATTGATCTAATTTGATGCATTTTTGTTTTTATTACATCAGATATAATACAGATAAAACGGAAATTACATTAATTGAATTATAAGTAAAATTATATTTTCAAAGCTAATAAAACTAAAAAAAAAAAAATAATTTAAAGCTATGACTTTTGCTCCAGTTACTATTTATATAATTATTTTATTCTTGTATTTATGAAATATATTGGAATTCCTAAAGTTAAGTTGTCCTGTTCTCATTTCTTTCAATGAAAAATATTCCAATTTTTAAAGAATAAATAATTAATTATAACTAAAATAAACAGAGAAGATTGCTTTTTACTTCATATAAGAAATTATGAGATAATTTATTCCCCCCCCCCAAAGTAAAAATGTTTATTTCGTATGTCAAATTTCAATTAAGAATCGCTATTTTTTAAAAAAATGGTTTGCCTTTTTAGTTACATAATTCTTTTCATTATTAAATAAGAAAGCAATTTTCTTCTATTCTTGTAACAGTGAGAATACTTACAAAATTATACTGCGAATAGTAACAGAATTTTTTTCAATAAAATCATAAGATTCTGAAAATTAATTAAAAAATTTCATAATTACAAATCTAGTTTCCCATATTTTTCCTTCCATAAATTTGAAATAAATCTTTCTTCGTATGTATATAGAATATATGCAATTATCTTTAAATTAAAATTTGTTAATCAATAAATTCGTGTTTTTTGCTTCTGTAGCACAAAAGGAAATGAAATAATCGAACAAACATACTAGAGTGAGTAGGTCTTTGTAATATTCTGTACTTCTTGGAAGTACTTTGATGAAAACGAAATTCTCCGATATTAAATTGTCCTAATTTTGCACTCACCATAATAAAATAAATGCTAGGTCAAAATATTTTTACCCAGGAAACAGGTTCTTTGGTTGAAAAACATTATACCTCACATTCTAATAAAATAACTTCTTGCAACCAAAGCTTTTTTCGCCAATTTAGGCTTATTTACTATTCTCATACTGTTTCCTTTTTATTCCATTATTTAATGAATCGAAATTAACATAAATACAAATAAAAAATAAATTTATGTTGTCCTTTTTTATATATGTTATAATATTTTGCATTATCTTAAAATTTTCATAATTTCTAATTATTAAGTTACTATTTTATAAAAAATATATATTGATATACAAATTTTATTATTATTTTCGTACAAATTAATTTATCTCACTATCGTTAATTAAATCAAAATTTTTCATCAGTTGTAATAACAAAAAACTAAATTTAAATCTTAAAATGAATTTTATGGTTTCATGACATCATTTCATGATTTTATGTTATCATGATATGCCGATACTGATACACTGTTTTGGAGCAATAACTTTGAACTTATAATACATTTTCAAGAAGTGTCGAGTATGAAAATTCATTAAAGTTTTCAAAATTTGTAAAAGTAATCTGATTTTAATGGTATTTTTTGAGCTAAGAAGGAAATTTTATCTGCTTTCAAGAGCAAACTATTCAAAACTTAAATAATACTTTTCAATAGTTAAGCAAGTAATTCTTGAATAACAATTTTATTAAAGTATTTATATGAAATGTATAAATTATATGTTCCTCACAATGATATTTTATTAAGGATGTTAGTGAAATATTAATTGACTTATAAAATAAATTACTCTGTGTAAAATGTTAATATATCGCGTGTATTATTTTGTAAAATAAATTAGAATGCGTTAAATGCTATTAATATGGAATGTATTCTATAATATTCTTTTTAAAAGTTGAAATTTCTTTTAGTATTTGTGGTTATTTCTATGACATTAATGTTGATTGTGGTTTAAAAATTTATGTTTATTAACCCTTATGTATATATATATGTATCATATTTTTATTCAATGCAAACTTTTATTTAAGGTTTATAATAGAATCAAAGAACAATGAACACTTTGATGAATTTCAATGAAAAAATATTATTAATTAAATTAATAGATAACGAAATTCTGTTTCAAATATCCCATATTAAAGGTAAAAATTAAAAACTGGCTCAATTTTGAATAAAAAATGCAATCTATCTTAGTATGAAAGGAATGCAATGTATTTAAAAATTAAAACAAATAAACAACTCAAAATGATTAAAGGATATATTGTAAATTTTAAATAAAATAACAATATAAGTGACTTTTTCCAGAAAATCAAATTTCTCACCAGCAAATGTTACTCACTTTTAAATTTCAGAAATTTTAGAGTTTGGCGTCAAAAATGACGCTTAGAGACAGAAGGTAAAGTTTGGTCATCAAATTACTCAAATATAAATCTAAAACAAAGATCGTCTTTCAGTACTTTGTTTCGATCAGGGCGATGTCCTAGTGTAGTCATTCAACCGAATCAAAAGCTTAAAGAGATGTAGGAAAATTAGAGGGAGAACTAAAGCAAATCGAAACAGAAAAAGCTACTGAAGTTTCACATAATGTGATTTACATGAATGCGTAAATTACCAGTGATTTCTATATTTTGTATTGCGGGGGGGGGGGGCGAAAATTTTGAAATCCGGGGTCTACTCCACATTTAAAAAATCGAAGGTGGTCTACCAATGGCAGAGCTAAATTAACGACGTACATATTTATTTTCGGTAACAAGAAAAAATGGTAAATTATACAATTTTTCTAAAAAAAATTTAATATTAATATTTACAAAATAAAAATTTACTGACGAAAATAATCAAAATATTTATATATCAAAAACTGACCATCCTATTCACTTCGTTTAGTAAAAATTTGGCATTGTATATCTGCGACAGGTTTATCATATTGTGGCTGGTACGAGTTTATTGCTTTGCATAAACACGAAATTAATTGTACATCTGTTAAATGCGACCAATGTTTGTTTTTTGTTCATGCTTGAGAAAGCAGATTCACAAAGATACATCGATCCAAAGCATGATTTCAAATACAAATCAATTTGTAAATATTTGGAAACGTTTCCTCAGAAATTAATTTCTAAAAATCATTATCGCTAAATATGCTTCAGATTTAAGAAATATATCTCATCTTAATTTAATAATTTCTTCCTCGACCGTGACTGATGTGATACCTATTAAATGTCCTATTTTTTCAGATACTCCCTCAATGTTGACATTTTCATTAAATGGAAATATCATAAAATTGAGTATTTTTTCGACCTTATTAAGTAAGCGAATCTTCTTTCAAATTCTTCAAACAAAACAAGTATTAAGCAAAATCTTCGAAGTCTCGGTTTGGATTATGGATGCGCTCTTCCTCTATGATTTTGAAGTTTCTCAATTCATGTTTTCCTAATTGAGATGCATACCTTTCTATAGTTTCTTAGAATGGTTTAATCGCGCTCTTCATGTCCATTTTAGGTTTTAAATCGTAAACCTTTGATCATAAATCTTTGCAGCACAGTTTGTTTTGGGTTTTAAAGCGAAGACTGTAGTTAATTCTTATTTTAAATAATTCATTGATTCTATGCCATAAGTCATAAATTAAATTGTTAATATTTTATTTCATTATCGGGATGGTCTCGTGAACTACCTAAAATGTCTTCGTGGTCTACCAGTCGACCTCGATTGACGTCTTGGCCACCCCTGCTCTATAGGATTCATTTTTTTCGACATGAACTCAATAGAACATGTTTGAGACATTCTAGGAAGATGAGTTGCTGATTACTTACCATCCCCACAATCTCCCGGAGAACTGGACAGAGTTCTTCTAGATAAGTGTTTCCCAAAATGCAATACGTATACCTTAGTGGTACGTGAAGAGATTGATGGGGATATACATCATACTATGATTAGCTGCACCTAATTCTACGTTCTCATGAGTCAAGGCAAGACAGTCTTACAGGCTTGAGACGGTTCGGTGTGACACGGCGTAAATATGCCTCACTTCGTTAGAGACAACTTCGGTAACAGTTGGTGGCTTCTTTAGGCACCAGTGCATTTTTAACTTTTGTGCGATTTTTCTTACGGAAAATAATTGCTATATTGCCAATAATTTTTTTTTTTTTTATAAATCTGACATAGATAATGGATCACTGGTTGAAATCTGGAACTAGTTCACCAAAAAAAGTATCATAATAGCAATCAACTAACAGAGAATATTGACAAATCAACTTCAATTCTGAAAGAACCTGTTAAAAAAGAACAAGGGCAAATCCCCAAAATGACAAATAATATTTTAAATTTGGATTTACATGAACTAGAAATGAAAATGAGCTTATTTCACTGTGTGTCATTTGTTTTTAAAATCAAGCAAACGAAAGCATGAAACCATGCAACTTAAAGCACCATTTTCAGATAAACCACAATCAATACACAGATAAATCCATAAATTAAAAAAAAAAAGTGAAATATTTAAACTAATCTGGAAACGTAATGCGGGGTTTAACAGGAAGTGATAATCAAGAAATACTAGAAGATTCGTATCGTTTATTCTTGTGAAATGCAGTTCAGCGGAAACCATTAGCGAAATTTTAATCAAGTCTGCAGCCAAGATAATGGCAGAAGTACTGATACGAGACAGAGACGAATAGGCTTTCGACATCATTTCTTTCTTCAATAATACAGTTCATCTACAAATCATTGGTATGTGCAATAATGTAAAACAGGTTTTATTATCTCAATGTTGTTACTATGCACTGCAAGTCGATGAGTCCACTGATACCTCGAATATTGCAAATATTATGGCATTTGTAAACACGAAAATAAGAAAACATTCATGACGCTTTTTTATTTTGCCACTCTTTATTAGCCCATGGAACAAAATATATATTTAATTTTATGAATAAATTTATGCAAGAGAACAAAATTGATTAAAATAAGCCCAGATGGAACAAACGTGTAATTGGAATTAATAAATGATTCGTTGCAAGAATTCGAAATTCTGACCCAAATGTCATATCAGTACGTTATTGCATGCACAGGAAATTTTGGAAGTACGTAAAATGTCCACTAATCTACAGAAAATTTTGGATAAAAGCTTGAAAATCGTTAACTACATTAAAAATCGCAATTAGAATGCACGACTTACCTCACATATGTGATGAAATAGCAAATAACAAGACTCAGTTCTTTCCAGTTTCAAATTATTGTTCTTTGAGTATCTCGAGGAAATATTCTAAATCGATTACTTGAATTAGGCATGGCATTCAATGTTTTCTTAATGAAAGATTTGAATTAAGAAATTGTTTATATGTATATAGAAATGTCTTTGTAAGCTAACATACTTAGCAGATATATTCAATTGCCTCAACATCGTTAAAAGCAAAAAAATTTCGACATTTCATGTTCAAGATAGCGTGAATACTGTCAGTGCGAAATTAAATTTATAGCAAAACAGAGTTATTGACGGAGAAGTATAAGTATATTTCATTAATATTTTATATACATTTCCCTATCTTCATGAATCTACAAGCTCAATTACTAAAATGGATGCTCATACTCTGAAATGAAAACACAACATTTAGAGAGTTTGCAAGTGGGCTTGAGAGAATATTTCTTTGAGTTAAAAGAAATATTCAATGGATAACATATCAATTTAATACTAAGACAACAGCCACACCATTTGGTATAGATGTTGCCTTAATACGAGTTGTTGCCTATACCCAAGAGTAATCGCATCGAAAAGGAGAGCAATTATTGAAATTGACTTCAAGCGGATCCTTGAAAAATAAACACAAAGAGAGTACTTTAACATCAAGCTGTTTACAAATGTAACATGGGTATCCGGTTTGACAGAAAATGTTCTGGAATACATTTTAGCTTTTCTAACTTCATATTTATGTGAAGTTGCTTTTTCAGCATTTGTAGACATTAAGTCGAAAAAAAGAAACATACTATTGGACGTAGAACCGCATCTCAATTAAAATTAACAACCAAGGAAATAATTATGACGACTTGTCATCTCAGCCGACATAATTTTACCCATTTTATTGATAGAAATAAATTATATTTTATATACAACTTTTATCTACATTTTACTATGAATAACTTTATTTCTTTTCTTATTATTTTGTATAAATCACAAAATAAGAAAAAATAAATGTATTATTATAATACATGCACTTTTTTTGACGATGGGTTACGAAGTTTTTTAAGGGGTATATATATATACCAAAAGTTTGGGAAACACTGATCTAGAAGTGTTTCAGCAGCGACAAGATATATTTACAGTTTCAATATACTTTAATTGCTTCTTGAGCAATACATACATAAGTAATAAAGAAAATTTAATCAATCAAACTAATAAAAATTTGAGGAAGGTAATGGAAAAGATCGAGTAAATGCAAACTATAACATCTTTTCTGTCGCTTCATTTTACTTATAGATGAATTTAATCATGCCTTTTATATGACAAGGAAAAATATTCATTATTTTTTAAGCATAGTTATGAGTAATTTTTATTAAATGAATGATGCCTATGGATCCTAATTAATATAGTCAAAAAATCCGTGAATTGGGTTCAGGGATATCACTAATTTAATCTTATTCATAAAAATTCACAATTTTATACTATGAAGATCATCAATTTAGCAGTTTGATGGTATTCATTAAATACGAGTAAATTACTTGCAAATACCTTGTTTCTAATTACATTGCAACATCTGACCCTGATCACATGATTATAAAGATTCAATATAAGAATTTTTTGAAAAATCTCATTATTCTAATGATAATTTTTAAAAAATTATATTATAATCAGAATTGAGAAAATATTTTAGAGTTATTTATAAACTTGCTCTACAGTAAAAAAAAAATTAATATAAAGTAAAAGTACTGTTATACTATGAAGCATATAAGAATGAATTAATGCATAAAAGATAATATAATATTCAATTATTTCTTTTATGTATACTTTTCTGCGATAAAATTTATTCAAGTTTAGTGTTTCCATATAAATTAAGATATTAATTTAAATACATGAAATTAATTCAGTTTTTGGTTTTTTAAAGTAATTTTCCTTTCTCTCTTAACGAGTATTATTTCACAGAAGCGTAGGGCAGAATAATATGATTTATCGTAAAAAAATAAGCATAAATATTTGTTTTGTTAGGTAATACAATTATCAATTGACCTAAAAAAAAAGAATATATTAATTTAAATTGAGCTTATATTAAAAAAAAATATCGCTTTTAATTATACACTTAAAACATGAAAGAAATATCCAATTCTGTGGCAAAAATTACTTTTATATTAATTTTCCTTTAAAGAACAGTTATTAATCATTAAATATGTTTTTAAGTTATAACTTCATTTAAACAATAAATTCACATATTATAAGATATAAATACTTACCAGAAAGTAGGGATTTCCAAAAAGTTCCAAAAAGTTGGGAACAATCAAAATTTATCAGTTGTCGTTGCATTCAAATAGTTAGTTTTCCGACAAAGTCATAATTCATAAAGATACACTCTGGAATCACTACCTAAAAGTTCAAAATTAGAAAGAGATATTGTACTTTAGTATAACAAATTTATAATATATATATAACTTAAAAATATCTTTTTAACTTAAGCTGCTTCCGTGCTGGTTACCTTTGAAACATGTTCGCTTTTAAAATTTTATAGAATATGAATCAAACTAATTAGTAATTGATTATATTTATTTCACATTTTCATTGTGTTTCAATATATTACAGAAAACAAAAATATTAAATGAGTAAGTAGACACAAATGCAGTTTAAAACCGTTAATTTATCACTTCAAAAACGCTCTGAAATCATTTGTATATTAATTTTCTACACAAAATAAATATGAAACAAGTTTTCTCTAATCTTTTAGTGTTATAAATAATATTAATAATAAGATAATAATAAAATTAGTGCTATAAATAATAGGATTATATTTGGAACTATATGAGAAAAATCGGAGTATATATTATACTTACTAAGAACAATTGGATTGAAAAATCTCAGAAGTTGGAACTATCGAAATGGTACTGATTTCACGTTCACAAGCGTCGAAATGTTCTCAAATAACCATATCACTCTCTGCCTCTGGTATGAACAGGTCTATCTAAACGACGTTCTGACGCGGTGTGTTATCTCAAATAAACGCATCGATTGCTGTCTCTAATTTAGAAAAGAAAACAAGCCCAAGCAATTAGTCATCTGTTCAGTTTGGGAAAGCAGAAAGTTCGACACAATCTCCACTGACCAAACATGTTTTCACATTTTTATCTTGTTTCCGAAAGAATTCCGATTTGTTTCTGAGCATTTTACTTGTAAATTTACAACAATATAATGTTCTAGGTTTAACTTTTCCAATTTATTTTGCATTTTTATATTTTTACTGGCTTTTTTTAGCATGTAAAACCACTAATAATCACGATTTTATTTTTTATATAAAACATAAAACAATTGTTGCTGGTTTAATCAAGCGAATATTTTAGAATAAACAAAGAGTTTAATGAAATAAATATTTACGCCTTTTCAAAAGATGGAAAGTCGCAAAAAATTTTAAAACATTCATTGAACCAAAAATCTTTTTTTTTTTTTTTTAAATGTATCAAATGGAAAAAAAAATGACATTAACTAAATCACGTAAATAAATTCAAAATTATACTTATTTCTAGTAAAAAACTTCATGACTAATTGAACCAAATGATACAAAATATACAATAAATAAATAAATAAATAAATAAATAAATAAAAAATAAATAAATAAATACTGTCAAAAAGTATGAAATCTTATGCTAACAGTTATTTTCTTATTAATAAAACTACTCAAAGAACAATTAATTAATTTAAAAGCAATTTCAATTATAATTTTAAATTTTAATAAAAGATGTGTAATCACATATTTTTTTAGTATACTGCGTAAATGAAAATATAAATTTAAATATATTCCTTAGAATATGAAAAATATTAATCATTAACTCAGGTTAAATTATGATTTTTAACGATAAAATTTTAAAAAAATAAAAAGAATCTGATTACATCATTTATATTTCTTGAATTATGGTTTCAATTTAAGGATAAATTATCTTTGCATTTTGGGTATTTATATCTTAGAATTAAAGACGATATTATTTGGTATGTTGGCGACGGTTTAGAATTTAATAACGGACCCTACGAAGATATCAGATACCATTTGAAGAGTGATACCACAATTAATGCACTTTCGTTTGTGCGAATTTTAACTCAATTATGTAAGAAAGAAAATTATGTAAAAGATTTATACACATATATTTAATACCATTTCTTAGAAAAATTATTTGCTGGGTTTTGTTTTGTTTTTTTTTTTTCTTATAAAAAATCGACAAAATTCTTTTAAGAAAAGTAAATAAGATTATTTCTTAGAAACGAAATCAGATTATTTTATTATACTACTTTTAAAATTAATTCCTGTAATATACAACGTTAATTTTACAATTAGAATCTAAAAATAATCCAAATATTTTTGTTAGAGATTTCTAAAATTAATTGTGTATCAGTGGGTGACCCCATTGTAATCAAGGCTGACTCTCACGAAATTTAATTTTTCAGTTTACTCATTGTTAAACTGAACAGAAAAAAATGGATTTTATTTTATAATATGAAATTAACTGTGAAATAAATTCGTATTTCAAGAACCTAATAGTTTTCATAATGCTGGATTTTATTCTTATTTTTAAGTATTTATCAATCTAAGTAGAAAATATTCTGGTAAAAAGAACTGCAAGAACAAAACACATTAGCTCCTTATAATTACTGTTATCTTATAATACTGTAACGAGAAGCAATTTCCTGTAAATATTTACCAATCTCACTGATTGGTAAAATATTTTATCAGTCACACAAGAAAATACTGATAAACGCAATGTTGTCATAGCTTGCTCAGTCTGAGTAAACTACTGAGATAGCTTATTGTAGTTAGGACTTCTTATAACCATCGAATGCAGAATTAACATTTGATTTCATAATACTGTTATTCTTAATTTTTCTATCACAGTAATTATAAATCCCAAAAAATGCAGTTTTAATTAAAATTATGTTTTAACAGTTGTTAGAATTGTAATCGTTTGTCAGAATATTAATTTTTTTATGTATGTAAATGCAAGCAAATTATAGAAATGATAATGGACTTATGATGCCTGAATTAACATGAAATTTATACTGGCATGTGGGTGTATGTGAGATATATATAAATATAAATAATAAATGCTTAAAGTAAAGTATTTTTTTGCATAATTTTTTTTTCATTTTTAAGTTAAAATATTTCAAAATGCAAATAATTATGATTTCTAGGATAGATACACAATGACAGCAATAAAATTTTTGAGTATGTTAACATGGATATTTGGAAACTGAATAGAAACTAAAATACATATTATGATGCAAAATAAAATAGAAAGCAATTGGATTATTGTAATGCAGTACCTTTTTACATATGAAATTTTTTTTATTTATAGATACTTACAATATATTAATTTCAAGAGCAAATATGTAAAATAAATACTAACTGTCGACTTAGTATGTACAAATATTTTTTATTTGTATGAAATATTCTGAATTACTGTAATAAAATTTAACGTGAAGTAACCCTGCGTCACATAATTTAGCTGTAAAGGAATAAAACAGATTGATTACATTAAATTACGAAGTATCAAGAAAGCACAATCACATTGTATCACTTAGTAAATTGTTTGTTCTGCGAAATTTTAAGGTAAAAAATATTTCTTAGAGTATATTAAATAAATTAATTAAAAAGGAAAATGAGCAAAAGCGAATAGAATACAAAGTAAAATCACCTGTAAATGATTTGTTTGGAAATAATAAAGGATGTTTAATTTGTAGACACAATATTTATACTGCCGATGATTTATTCATTAAAACAATACTTGTTAAGGCATTTTTTTTGTATCAATGCAATATAAAATAACAAGTCAGAACTTTCTAACATTATACCAAAAAATATATTCTAGCTATATATTCGTATTTAAAAACATATTTCTTTTTTATGAAAAAATATCTCTAAAATATTAAAATGATTTTAATAAGTGTTAAAATCAATGGGCATCACAAAGAACGTAAGTATTTATTATTTCTGATACCAATTACAAATTTTTAGTTTTGGTTTTGTAAATAAACAATGAAGAATAAGTAAAAATTTTCCTGATCGGATATATAAATATTAAAGAGAAATCGTATATTTGATAATTTGTCTTGGACTTCATATATGTTGAACTTAATTTAATAATTTTCATAAGTTTATCGCAAGGATTTTTTTGCACATTTTAAATTTTTTAAATTCAACTAGTTGGCAACATCTGTGATGTTTGAATATTTTCACCTCTTATGTTAATAAATATGTTTTGCAGAATTTAAATAATTCATTTTAAATAATATACACGCAACCTCAAATTCAAGACTTTTAAGCATCTAACCAAATTTTGTTTCATGAAAAACATTTCAGGAATAACGGGCAATATTCACTTATTACAAAGGAGAAAACATAGAAAACTTCCAAGTTCCTATTCTTAGTGCCACATATGCAGAAAGCGAAAATGGAATATTCACGTTCTGTTCTAGCTATGAGGATTGAAGAATTTAATCTTACCAAAATATCACGATCCTTTTATATGTCCTGTTGTATGGGGTATTGTTGAGATTTTAAAAATTAATAGATAGTCAATATTTATAAAAAGTGAAATAATCATTACGAAATTAAAAGGGTTGGTTGGGTTTTATGGCGCAAGGTCCAAAAGGGACAAGCTGCACTAAATTAAAAAGGAGAAAGAAACAATAAATTAATGTAATACATTTAAATAAAATAAAATGTAAATGTATGGAATTAATGTATAGAAAATATTAATGAATTTACGATTTCTTTTAGATACTTGTGCTCAAATTATTTAATTTTTATAAAACAATTTTGCAAAACATTAAGTAAAAAATATATGTATAATGTAATAAAGCAATGTAAAAAATATTTAACTTACTTTTAATAAAGTTAAAAACATCATTTAAACATTGAAAAAATTTTATTTATCGCTATTAAATTTTAAATTATTATTATAGGCTACATTTTTAAAACTGTGTTAACAATTTTTGGATCTTTTCTAGGTAGTGAGTTATGTAAAAACACTCAGAAGTGAAATCAGAAGCATTTGATTGTCTCCCTTAGATGAATTGTCATGGTTACTTCCTTTGTAATATAAAGTTAATGTCACTGTTAAGCAATAATAGATAGGATTTACCGTGGCTTAATGGTGAAACGGTAAGACACCATTTTTCAGAGCAAAATTTTCATGGATTCGATACTAACCACTGATGAGCAATGCCAGGTGGATGTTGCTTCTCCTATTGTCCATCACACATCCCAGCACATGATATGCCTTCTACATGCACATCTGTCAGAGTAGTTAGTTGGGAATTTTCCGGGTTTTTTCCCTCCCCAAACGTGAATACAACTCATTATCTTTGAAAAGTTTTCTTGGAATGCAATTTATGTGGTGGTTATTAAAATGTCTTAAAAAAGCTTTAGATTGTCCACAGCACTTTGTTAGTTTTTTATTTTTCGATAATATTTTGCCCAGAAGAGTTAATTTAACTAGAACCTATAGTGGGTCGCGAAAGCCTAGTTGATTAAGGGTGTCGGTCTCGCAATCGCCAGGTTGTGGGTTCGATTCCAGGCCGATTAAAAACCATCGTGTTCATGAATGGCGACTAGGACATGTAAAATATGTCGTGGTCGCAATGTCCTCCATGTTCTCATTTCAAATTAATACCTCTGGGGGTGTTAGGAGTTAGGTCTTGGATCTCCTCTGGCTTCCTATCTCTAAACTGGAAGACCCAGATGATGCTGCTATTTATGAGCAATGAGCAAGAGTCATACTTCCAGCCTTTTGGAGAGGGGGAGGCTCTGTTCAAAAACGAAAGACCCTCTTTCTGACTTCACTCGCCCAGTCCCCCATGGGCGAAACAACAACAACAGAATCTAAAGATTAAAGTGTATTCCAAGCTACTATAAATGCTCATACTTGAGATTGAAAGTCATACCCATGAACGATTGAACTGAAAGTCAAAATACTTAAATATTCCCTTACAAACTTGTTGGATTGGAAGAGTGCTAAGAAACATTCTGAATTTTCTAGTTTCCAATTAGAGAACTGAGTTTCCTATAAAATATTAATTCAGAATAAATTGATAATAGACATGACAAAAGATTTTATAATTTTGTACCATTAGACTTACCACATATAGTAAACTCTCGATTATTGGCGGAATAGAGTAGAATTGTGTCCCGCCATAAGCTGATTTCACGAATAATCAAAAAAATATTAAAAGAAGGAAGCAAATCAACACAAATATGTCTTTGAATAAGTTATACATATTATAAGTAGTTAAAACATTATTTTTTGAGGAATGATAAAATTATTTACTTCTTTAAAAAAAGTGATTTATTTCTTTAAAAAAAAATTCAAAAATTTTTCTTCTCTCTCTTGGACTGAAATACTCCTTTTTTTTTTATTAGGAGTTGAAGGTTATTTTGAGCTTAGCGGTTAATTAGGAAATTATTGTAATCGGGTTACTGTATAATCTTGTAATATTATTTAAACTCAAAATTAGTTAAGTAATATATTTTATATTCATCTATAATATAAAAAAATTTTAAAATAGTTTTTTTATCCTCAAATCAAAAGTAAACATTCAAATTTCTTTTGTTTTGAGAAAAAAATATTAAAAAATTCAATGATTATTTCTTTCAGCTTCCCAATTTATTTTCTCACTGATATGCTCTGCATCAGGAAAGAAATTCATGTGCAATCAATTGTTTTTTCTTTCTTTCTTTCTTTTCTATCTCTCTCTCTCTCTCTTTTTTTTAAACTAAGATGTGATTCAGAGACTAAACAGTAAATATTTACGAAGTATCCTTTGTTAAATGACTTTAAAAAAATATTTATGAAAAATTCTAATTTTTTTTTAATGTTCATATTTGACAATTGTGCGTAAAATACTTTGCATCGCTAAAATTAAATCTGAGGTAGGTATTTAAAAATTATTTTAATAGTACTCAAAAATTAAGGTAAGACTTAATAGTAGATCTAAACGATATATTTTAAATCAATTTTGAATAAAAAATAATATTCACTATGCACTGTCAAGGAATTGAAGTATTTATGTGAAAGACGAAAAATTAAATTTTTTTTTTTCCAAATGTTAACTTTTTTAATAGTTTTTTGACATAATTATAGAGATGAATTTTGTATTTCTCAGATTATAAAATTGTAATCTTAAACTTATTATACTGTAAAACATGTTTTTAAAATCAACATTGATTATTCGCTTAAGCTTTGGTATATTGAAAGAAAATTGTGAGATTTGTAAAAAACTATTTTTTAAATTTAACTTTTGAATGAAATATCTGAATAACCTAAATATTAATTTAGTCTATTTTAAAAAATAATGTGAGTTTAAACATTTGTCATATATTTTCCAAAGCTTTATAAGTTGTTAATATTACTATTGTGAAGTATTTTTAAAACATCACTGAAATTTGAGAAAAGCTAAACTAATGTTAAAAACTGCAACTATTGATGAAAAGAAAATTTAACATTTGAATTGTAAACCATAATTTACTTAAAAATATATAATATATCTCAATCCTTTGCTACTTATATTTTTAGAAATTTGTCAATAACTATTAACTTCAAATAAAAATAGATTCCTACGTTTTGACAATATATATTATTATACAATATATTTTCTTAATGGTAATTTTTTTTTTGCAATATTAAAAGGCAAAATCTTTATTTCATATTATGAAAATAATAGGTAAATATTTTGCAGTTTGAAATAAAATGCTATAACTATGTCATGAATTTGATTTTGGAACATAAATGACATAAAATATTATGCATTATAAATTAGTCTCTAAAATATTGCATTTTTGTATAAATGAATATTCATGCTTTTTTTTTTATTAAATCTAATATAGTTTATTAAATCTAATAAAGTTTTTTTTTTTTAAACTATTCATACATTCCAAGGGTATTAACTTCTAAAATGTATGAATATTTAAAAAAATGGGAAAAATGTTTAGCTAAAAGTGTTGATAAAGACAAAAAATTAAAAGCTAGTTTTAAACAGTTTTAACTGATAAAAAAATTTAAATTATTTATCGTATATTTGGCAAAAATATTTGGTATATTATGGTATATTTGGCAAAAATTAAAGCTAGTTTTAACTGATAAAAAATAGAATTGTATGAACTTTCTCGAAATGAAAATATACATGTAAGAAAATTTCTGAAGATAACCTTTGTATATAAGAATCAGTTAAGCTTCTATCTTTACAAATACCATATGTTGGCATATGGTATTTGTCAAGATACCATATGTCAGTGGAGTTGAATCCTATGTATGTAGAAATGTGATACATAAAATACGCATTGATTTTAAATATTCAACGGTAGAACATTTCCTTTAAATGTTGAATACATGTTCAATTACAAAATACTCAAGAAATCCATTTACATATTAGAGATATAAGCTTCTGGAAAGGTGTAACATGATTTAATCTACAGAATGTGAAAATACATACTCAAATAAATAGTAAATCCATAGAGTTTATTTATATATAAATGTCTATGTAATAAGGAGGAAAAAATAGAGGAAGGAAAGAAAAATAAATTTGAACATTAAAAAGTAAAATGATCATGATAAATCTGTTTTTTAAAATAAATTCCAAATCATTTATGTTCTAATAATTTTATTCATATTCGTTTACAGAAAAGAGTGCAATGGCATTCTCATCAGGAATTTCTGAGTAGGCGAATTCTCATAATGATTTTGAAAAATTATATAATATTATTCACAATTCAGATAAATATAATAATCGAAAAATTTTCGTGAGAAATAATGCGATTCATTCTTTAAAAATATTAAAATTTTCATTGTTCAGAAATTTTTCGCTGACTGGCGAAATAATGACATTTCCAAGATTTCATTCTCTAATTTTAATAAGCAGTTAACTTTTTATAAACGAGCATTAAAATAACATCATAAAAATTATATTAATTCTGACCTGGATAATTATTCTTATTGAAATTAAATAATTTTAAATATATCCATTTGTGCCAATGACAAATAAAATTTTTATAAATTGTTAATATTCTATCGGCGTAGTTTTCTGCATTCCGTCATGATTTTGTTAGCGATACAAAATTTGGAAATTATGATTCATCACTTAATGACTTCTTAAATTGAGATTTATCACTCAATGACGTAAAAATGTATTTTTATTGTTATTTATTTTGTAATGGAATTTTTTAGTTAATTTATCATGAAAGGGAAAAAAATGAATTACAAAAACTTCTCCATTAACATAGATTCATTCCTGTTGCCAAAAATTTTTCAAAATTGAATTTTCAAATTAATTTTTTTTGTAAAACTATATGTAGAGATTTCCTACTTTGCCTTACATATATTTATTGTGTAAAATGAAGATGATCTGATATCACTACTTTTTAGTTAAGTTTTTTAAGTTTAAGTAGCTCTTGTGTGTGTGTGTGTGTGTGGAGAGCATCTCCAGATGCTCTCCAACAACTACTAAACTTTATTCATTGTCTTTAAGCAGAAAAGAAATTATGAAGAAATTAGATTAATTTCTTGAATCAGGTATAATAGAAAAGAACGATTCATCATATTCAGGTCACGATTATCATAAAATCGAACCCTAACGGAAAATTTAATTTATATTTAAATTAGTGAAAACTTGATTATTTGAAGAAATTGAATTCTTATCCTCTTCTATGTATGGGCAATTTCTGGTAAAATACTAAAAAACTTTTTTTTATTTCTATTGTTGATCTAATATCTAGATATCATGAAATTAGAATATCTCTTCCCGATAATAATAAAATATTCTTTATTTTTACATTTGGATGCTTTTGTTTTGCTTTAGGTCACTTAGACAGAAAACAGGTCTAGCCATAACCCAAATATTTCAAAATGAATTGAAGGCAATCATTTAAATTGACTTTGAATACCATTGTGATATCTTCCCTCTTCAAAAAAATCACATAAAAGATTGGCGATTTTTTTTTTGAGCGACTATTAAATTAAAAATTCGAGCAAATTATTTTAATTTTTTTCAGGTGAAATAGGGAAATATTTAGAACAATATGTGACAACGTCTAAAAAATAAAATATTTTCAGGAAAAAGTCAGAGCCATAATAAAATTCCTGCAAAACACTTAAAATTTGCTACAAGTATAGAGTTTTTTGCAGGTGCAAAATTAGCATAATCTTTTAATTCCCCAGTTAGCTGAATTCTCACCATTATTGAGGAATCTCATTATGAGTAACCTTCCTTGAAAGTGGATTGAAGAAGAAATAACTTTTGAATTCTGAAAAAGAGTTTAATTTCAAACCCCCTTTTGAAATAAATTGAGGAGATAAAGCCATTTGTTCTCAGAACTGTTGCATCCTGTCATACCGCATGTTCCCGATATTATACGGATATTTTATCATACAGAAAGCTCTGGCTCACTCGTTTTTAAGATTTTTCGCTAGTAGAAAAGTTTTATCAATATTTGCCAAACGATTATCTCGTCATCATTCCACGTACGTCAGTCACGACCATCAATGAATTCTGGTATTTATCACGTTAAACTGTCTAGGCAGTTGCAGCCATTGTACATCCAATCTTATCTCTAACTCAATGCTCACCCATATAAAAGCTAATACCGTTAAAAGAGGTGGTATTTCTGGGTCCATTTCAAAAATCTATGCTTCAAAATTTAAGCATTTGTTAATTTTAATAGAATATATTTGTCCAATAAATGGCATTTTGCCATTAGCATTTCTTTTTACGGTAGCTATTTTAATGTCCAATAATGTAATTTAGGTAAAATATTTAGTATGCTTTTTCTGTAGAAATATATCCAATTATTATTTTTTTTTATTTCTTCTGGACATAATCAACTAATTAAAATTGATACGTAAACAGGACAATTAACTTTGAAAAATCTTTTTTTATCTTAATTGTAAAATTTTAGTCTGTAATTTTCTTTAATATGTAATCAAAGTTGAATTTATATCAAGAAATTGTGAAACACTAAAAAGTTCTAATTTTTCAAATGCGTTTATAGAATTAGCATAGCATATTTATTCTAAACCACATAATTTTGTCATTTAATTATTTATAAATGTTTATGATAAAGATAAGATTCTTTGGATTCATAATAGCTAGCAATCTGATTTACTCCACTTTTCCAAACTAGCAATGTATTTTAATAGGTTTTAAGTTCATATAAGATCTTTTATAAATATATATAAATACTCACACAATAAGTTTCTTCCTTTAATATTTTTAAATTAATATTACAACCCTTAATGTTGCTAAGTATTTTACTATTGTAATTTCATGATTTTATAGAAAGGTGTATAAAATAACACATGGGTTAATTGCAAAACAAAAACTGAGTTAATTTTTTTTTAAATATATTCAAATAAGGATTACAAAAACAGAATAATGTAAATGAATAAAGCATTGAATTTGACATCCTATTTAATTAAAATAAAAAAAAAAAACACCTAGTTTAAATAAATTATATTTCCATAGTTATTGACTCTATTTAGTAAAATTTGAATCGCTCAACGGTCATTTTATTTATGAATATAATCAAACCGGTATCAATTGCTTAAAATTGATTCTGAGCCACTACAAACTTTCAAGCTTGAGGTGAATTTGAATCCACGAACTGTTGAATCAAAGGCCAGAGTTAATTATTGGCTACCAGCTCGGCATTTAATAAGGATAGGGGTAAAGGAACATGTTTTTAATCAGCCATTAAATAATCAGCCTCATTCTCGTTGAAACGGGATTAAATTTCGCCAAGATGATTAAACCAGCCAACAAATATTTAGATTCTCATTAATCAATAAACATTAAAAATAAAAAAATCTTGCAAAATGAGAAGGCCTCACTATATTTCATTATTGCATATTTTAATTTTGTATATTAATGGTTTACTAGAATTTTTACACTTGATTTGTCGAATATTTTTCTCAATCCCATTATATATAAAATTGGATATATTTGGTTATTGCTTTTGATTCCAAGTTTCGGTATATTTAGCAAAGTTAAATCGTTATAGTAAAATAATAAAGAACATAAATTGAATTTTTTTTTAAAAGTATTAAATCATAAGAAAATCTGAAGGTTTTCAAAAATGGAATTATTTAATGAACAAGAAATGCCTTTCTTCTAGTGAAAATACTTAACTTCAAAATCCAACATTCATCAAAAAATAATTTTTCTCATGGATTGATAAAATCCAAATAAACTCATTAATTTTTATTAATGTGCATTTAAATTTTACAGGCAAGCCATTATTTGGGGAAACAAAATCAAAGGATTTTATATGAAAATATATTTTATGACCATTTAAGTTATTTAGAAACTAAAGAATGGATTTAAGAGAGCAATGTCACAATTCACCTTTCCAAGTCAGTTTCATTTTTAACAAACGTCATGGAAAGATTAAAAATAATTGTCAATTTATATCTTATGCAAAATCAGTTGTGTTCGTTAGTTTCTTATCTGTTAAAGATAATATATATCATGGAGAAAATCTCACTAAAGATTTTTCGAAGAACTTAAATAAGAATATATAAAGTGTTAGTTTTCTTTAAACTTTTATAATTTCAAAGTTTTTCATTGAAGGAATCATCATATTTTTAAAATACATGAAAAATAATAATAAAAAATTGGAAAAATGGAGTAAAAACTATTTAATTCTGAGGACACATATTTAACGTTTTAATGATGCTTTTAAAATGATTTAGTTTTATGGCAACCGCATAATATTCATACAGTGATATGTGACATTAACTATCAAGACTTGATAAATTATTTTCTCTCTTTAAAAGCAATCCTAAATGGAAAAAAAAAAATTTTTTTTGAGCTATAGCAATGTATTTATAATATAATGAGAGAAGAAATAAAAAAATTTATAACAATTCTAAATTTTTATATAAATTTATTTTCAAATTTAAATTACTTCAAAAATAACTTGTATTAAAATTACATATTTGGTATTCTTTTGAGTGTAGGTTAACGTTTTTACAAATTAGTGTAGTTTATTTTATTTTTTGGAAAAAGTAAATTATTAAAAGAATTACACTTTGTAAAACGATTTTAAAAATTCAATTTATTGACTTTCACAAAAAATATAATGCAGTAGAAAGTAAGAAAGGTAAATATACAAAAGGCACGCATAGCATATTTACAAATTAAAATCATAATTATATATATGTATATATATAGGACAATACAATTTCACATATTAGTCATATTTGAATGACAAGCTGTCAAAATTGATAAGAACATCTAACAAAAAAAATTGACAGTTGATACATTAATAGAATTAATAAAAGTAATACTAGCAATAAACGTAAATAATTTATATAAAATATTATTTTCAAACATACAAAAAAAAAAAAAAAAAACTTTAAGAGAAATTTTAGCTGTTTTTAATTGTGCCCTTTATATAAGGTAGAAAAATTTATGGAATGTAAATTTCCTACAATCTACGAATATATAAAATTTGAGAAATTACATTTCAAATATTTAATGCGTTTTATAAAAATCAATGGAATAAACATATAAACCTTCACATGCTTAAAGGAAAAAATTCTAAGAAAAGAGATGGCAAATAATTATTTACCAATAGTAAATACTTTTCTTGACAAATGCTACATAAAATTTTTTTACAAAACAGATTTTAAGTTTTTAATAGTTTAAGTTATGAAATTTGTTAACTAATAATGCAATCATTTTTTAAATGATTACATTATTAACAATTAGTTGATTTGGAACAGCGAAGTTTGCTGGAAAAGCCGATGCAAAATAATAAAAATTGGTCAACTTATTTTCTCTCATATGAGGAATAACAATAAAGTATACATATATATACACACAAGATGCTATAGTATATATATATATATACACAAACAAGAACTTTTGTTTCAGTAAGATTTCATAAGTTGTTACTCTGCAATTTACATTAAAATCGTATCATTAAAACGTTCCTTGTATTTTAAATTAGTACAATTGGTTTGTATTGATACATAAAAAAGACTTACATGTAGATATTGTGTAATGATTGTTTTATAAACATTTATTTTTAGAGTGGATTTCACCAAAGAATGCTGGAGAAGTTTTGATTTCCTTAATACTTGAAATGGTGTTTGAGAAGTATTGGCTTAATAGTTTTACCCATGAAAAAGATATTGCTATTTACATTAGATTATAAATAAAATGGTAGAAAATAATAAATTTTGTATTGGTAATCAATTGCTCAAAATTACTATTAACATAATTTCAATTATAAAAATATTCAAAATAATGATTAAAAATCATTGAAATAAAATACATTCCAGGAAAAAATTCAATATGTATATTTCCATGTATTATACAAATAAAAAAAAAATTTTTTTTTCATAATTAAAACCAATAAATTTAAGCTTCTGTAACATTGAGAATGGTGGATACCAAAATAAAATTTAGTAAAAAATATGGCTTTTATAACTGTTAAAAATGTGAGCATCCCAAACCATTAAAACTACCTAAACCTGTGGTAAGAATTGAACCCACAAATAACTGAACTGAAAGCTAGAGCATATACAATTCACTTAACAGCTTGACATTTTAAATTAAAATGTCAAAAGATAACGGATTTCCTTCTTCTTAAGGGAAGAATCTACATGATAGTGTATAGCAAAGTTTTTAGTAATCATAATTTATCAAATTAGAAAACAGTATAGTTAAAATTTCTGGATACTTTCCTTAAATCTCAATTATAAAGAAATGTTTTCTAAAGTAATTAAAATTTTAATTAGCCACAATAAAGCAAATTTTAAAATATTATTTTTTAGAAATAATATTGGTACATCAATTTAATAAAATATTTTCAAATTAAAAATTTACAATCATGAAAGAGCATTTATAAAACTCAATGGAAATACTGACTTGCATATAAATGAGATACAAAACTTGTTTACATGTATTTTTAATTTAATTAATTAAGGATATTTATTTGAGTATGATAAAATATTTTTAATTAAAATTAACAGTGCAGTGTTTTTGGCGATGAGCAAATAAATAAAAAATTTCAGGATAATTGATTTAACAAAGTTAAAATTCTATTACATTATCACAACTGCACACTTGATATTTAATCATCTTTAATTATCAAACAATTTTGGTAAACAATGTTTTTAAAATATTTGAAATATTATACTCTGTTGCTGGATACCTAAAAATGGCAAAACATTTCATGAAGGAAAAAAATTGAAGATTTATAAACTTATAAATAATTGATACACATATTGTTCATACTAGCATTGATATAAAGTATCACAAACTTCTACACATAGCAAAATATAAGATTTATTTAATAATTAGATGCAGAAATTTTAAAAGTTTATGCACAGCAAATTCAGATTATTGAAAAAAATATAATATTTTCAGAAATTATGTTTCCTCTAGCTAATTTAAAAACTATATTAAATAGTCATTACTAAATGAAAAGTTATGGGTAAAATATTTTGACTTGTATTCCCTTAATATCATAAAACATGTAGCTTCTTATCTATTATCATGTAGTAAAACAAATATAGAAGTATAAAGTTATTAGCTAAAGAGTGTTCAACATTTAACATTTATACATCTACTGATATTATCTTAAATAATAAAAACACTTTTTGATTTTTATAGATATGTTAAGTATAAGGCTGAAAATATACTTAATGCATTCAATTTTAATATTTGTCACATGTCTTGATTAAATACATTAAGGTGTGTAGGTAAAGGTAAATTTGGAAGGTTTTATATTAAAACAATTTTGCTTTTACTCAGCTACAGGATTCATTGACATTTTCAGATTTTACCATAATTTGTAATATAAATAGTATTTATAATATATAAAAATATAATTCACACATTCAGATCACATTTTAAACATAGATTATGCAATTTTAAAAGCATAAACTTTTTCAAGTAAAATAAGTAAAGTTTTGCTACACAAGTAAAGGAATTCTTAAAAATGAGTCGAATAATTTTTAAAATTATTTAAGAACAACAAAAAGTGATATTAAAACAAATCTCAAATATAAAAAAATTTTTTATAAGTTGAAAACAAGATCCATTGGAAAACAACAGGTTCTAAAGTGGATTCTGAATTATTGTAAATGTCCAAGAGCTTGAATGGAAATTAAACACACAAACTGTTGAAGTGAATATTAACCATATGTCTGACAACTCAACAATTGCTTCTGAGAGCAGTGCCATGAAAAGTAACAGTATGCTCTGGTTATACCTTTGAATTACATTTTTCTTGAATCATAATTAAGAATGAAAAGAAACTAAAATCACAAAAAAAAAGATTAAAAATATTCAATCGATACTTTCCAAAAAGAAGTATTACAGTTAAATAAACATAATAATGCAATTCTGATTTAAAATATTTCCATTTGGTGAACAGCTGTCGACAAGTATAAGTCATTGATTTAAATTGATGGTTCCCACACATTGATTTTTTCTTTTGAATTCAGAATTTTGACATTAAATTCTGATTACTGCTAGATATTGTAATTTCAACATAGAACAGTGTATAAAGTTAGTATAACTTTTAAATACCATGGTGATCTGATTGGGTAAGGCATTATTCCTGTAACAAGATAGTGGATTTTATACCTGGCCCTGCTAAAGATCTATCATGTTCACTAATGGTCCAGCACATAAAACAGATTGTGGTTGCAATGTTCTCTAAGCGAAATAATATTTCAGGACCTTGCAGCTTAATATCCATGCTGCTTAACTGGGCTTGGCTTGCACATAATGCAAAGTCCAGTTATATAGCATGGAACAATAGAATTTTGTTGGTCCCCTTGTTATTTCTAAACCATTAAGACTCACTTTCAGAGTGAATGTGGTCTTTTACCAGAGAATGTTTTATTTCGTAAATATAAAATGTACCACTCTCTTACTAGACCATGAAGGTTTAAATCTTAAGGAGCAAGTGTAGTCTTCAACTAACCAGTGGGATCAGCAACAAGAATTTTTCAGTTATTAACAATCTAATATTTTATATATCCTTTTATTCAATAGGTATGTTCTAAAAAAATAATGGTGGCATTTAACTTACTTTGCAGTATAAGTCGGTTTTGAAGAAAGTAATAACATTTTATATCTTGTTTATTTTGCATAGGTAACATTGAATAATAGAAATCATATTTCTCTAAAGTACATTAACTTGTCATTTATCTAAGTTTAATTAAATAATTCAAGGTTTAGAATGGAAAAAAAAATTATCAACTGTAATAATAAAGAAAACTTTTAACTTCATTTTGATTATTCATTTAAATTCAATGGTTTATGAAGAACATTAAGCTGATTTTATTTCACCTCTTATAGCAGAATATGAAGGATAACAGCAATTAACAAATAAAATGGAAGGTAACTAGTTATCTTCTTTTTATAATCTAATTCTCTTCACTATTAAAAGAAAATTTATCAATGACAATAAGTGTCAACTTATTCGTTACAAGCGATAAAAAAACCTTCAAAAGAATAAAGATAATCATTACAAATTAAATATAAGTAATCTATAACAGATTAAAAATAAAAATTATTTTCCTCTGTTAAGCTTATCTTATTCAGAGCAATTTTTTAAACTATTAATTGTAAAAAATATTTTAGAATTGTTCTTATAATTGAATGCCAAATCATTTTAAGAAAATTCAAATAACATTCTCTGATTCTTCTATGCAAATAAGAAAAATATTTTGAATACTTTAGAAATCTAAATCCTCATATTTACATTCAATTCAAAGAAAAGCAAGTAAGAAATTTTTCAGGGGAAAAATAAATTTGGAAGAATAAAAATACTATGCATGATATGAAAGGAATTCATGAGATATTTCAACATATCCAATGAATAAAGTATGCTAAATATTCAGAAAACAATTAGAGAATTTAATAAACAAAATAATTTAATATTATAGACAAGACAATTTAATATAAATTTTGGAAGAAAGTATTTTTAAATATCTATCAGAATTTCTATAGTCAAGTTTAAATCATACGTTCAGTTATTTATGCGTGAATTCATAATTTATTATAAAGTTTCTATAAATTTAAAATTTACTTGTATTTCCTCAAAAAAATTCTCCTTAAATATATTTGTTGTCTGCATTAAATGCAAAAATAAAAATTTTGAGAATTAATTGTTTCTCAAGATGATAAAAAATAAACAAAAAAATAAGAGCATAATATAAAAATTACTCTTTTTAATGGGATTAAGCACAAAAAGTAAGACTTTTAATTGCATACTTTACTACAAGATACAATAAGACAATAAAATTCAAATATGATAGTATGTATACAAACATACAGTCTTTAAAAACTGTACAGTAAATAGTTAAATCTGATCTAATGAGTTTAGAAGCTTTAAAATAAGCTGCAGATATAGAAAGATTGTGAATTTAAGTTATAAAAAACAATTCTTTTTGGATAGAATTTCGTTTATCCCCCAACAATACAGAAAAAAAAATCTTAAAAGTTTCTCTAAAAAATAGATTAAATTAAATCAAGCCTCATTTCAATTTTGAAAATACTTAGTTTTTTAAAGAAAATATGAACCTCCCATTCTCATTAAAAATTGTGAAAAATAAAATTTAGAAACATTTTGAGTGTGTGAATGCATACAAACATATTTAAGTTCTACAATGAACTTTCCACTTTGTTTAGATGATGCTTCATAAAAAACACCAATTCCTACATAAGAAATAATAAATTTATTTTTAGTATAAAACTGTTCTTTTCACCTGTTTTCAATGAGCATAAATTGAAAGGTTTCCTCATTATATAATAATATAAGTACAAAAATACTAACAACTATGGTGCTGAAATTAAAACACAGCATACAAAATAGCAAGTATAATCTGAGTAAGAAAACAATTTGGGAAATAAAACACTAATTTTTCTTTCTTATATTATATATTCATAATGAAATTTTACATCAACATTTAAGGCTTTATTATATACACAACATATATAGGTAAAGATTTCTTAAGGAATTTATACATTAAGGAATTAAAATTAGTTTTATTAAATGATATTAATGATACTTTGTAATAAAACAAAAAAAATCTCATAGGCACTATGAAATATACAATTTACATATGTAACAGAGAAATACCATTATTATAATCTATACATCAAAATATTAATAAAAATAATATATTTCTGATTAACAGCTGAAATTAAATTGTATGTATGCAAATCACAATTATTTACATTACAATAAGAACTTAATATATTTAGAATATTAACAAAAATAAAATTCCAATAAAAAATATTTATATAATTCTCTCTGTTCATGACTGATAGAATGATGTGCAAAATGAAATTTTGCAAACACTGTTTGTTTCCCTAATATTTAAAATATCATAATATAAATAACGTACAAATGGGGGAAATATAAGGATAAAAAAATAATTTGATATACATAAGTTTTGAATAAATAAACAAAAAATATCAGGAAAACAAATGGAAAAATAGATTAAATTGTTCAAAATTATTTCATTTTGGTCATAAAATGGGATAGACTTACATTTTATTATTTTTCTAAAATTATAAAAACTGCTTAGTATTAAATTTTAGTTTCATTTGAGTGATTTTATTTTATTGGGATGACATCAAAAGATTGAAATAAAATTAGAAAACTGTTTTAGCACAATTACAATAATAGAACTAATAAAAATTTTCATTAAAGCCAGTACTAAATTTATCTGTCAGAACTAAAAACACTCACATAAAAATTTTTAAGTGCTTCTAAAACATTATTGATGCAAAGAAATTGAGAATATTTTTAATAAAATTATCATTTACTTTGAATCTGAAACACTGTCAAATTATAAGGAACACATTTTAAGTTTTAGATATAGATACACATGATAAATATATTTCAGCTGCAAGAAAATATTTATTAATCATTTTAATTGTTTATTTTTTAAGAGAATCTAATAATTATTTACAAATTTTGATGTATTTAAGTTTAAATTTTAAGGAGGTATAAAGAAAAATTTATTTGTATAAACAAAAATTAACAGGAAAAATTACTAAGTTTTTCTCAATTAGCTAAACTAATAAAGAGAAGTTGTTTTATTTTTTTTTTATTTCAGCTATTTAAGAAAAAATATCAGTAGAGTGCTTTTTTCTTTTTTTTTAATATATTAGTGACAATAATTCAGATTATTGTTACTAAGTCACAATTTCTAACATCAAAAATTGATATAATTTTATATTTAATGAGAGAGGGAAGTATTTCAATGTTATTTCTTAACATTAAATAAGAATTAATATATCAGGGAAACAAGCAGGTGTGGAATAAATTACAAAAATATAAGTACACACATACATTTACAAAGACAAAATAAGTTAGAATGACAATAATTATGCAACCAATTATAAAGAAGTTGGTCATTAATACATTTCACCTTATATATCTATATACATACAAGTACAATACAAATTAGAGAGCACACTTATATGTAATACAAAAACCACTACTCACAATTAAGATTGCATAAAAATGTAAAATGAATACAAAGTTAAAATATAGTACTATTATAAATTTTATGAAGCAACATTTGATGTATAAATTCATTAAAATTACACAAACAAAACAATAGAATATTTTAGTATAAAAAAACACCTTTTATATAATCTATTCACCTAATTTAAGGAATGATTTTAATACAGAAAAATCTTGATACAGCAACAATGATATGTACGCATCAAAATTAATGTACATTTACTATTACAACAAGTACACAATAAAAAATGAAAAATGTGCACAGTATAAAAAATGAGTTTACAAAACATAATAAAAAAAAAAAGAAAAATATTCATCATAAATGTATCACATGAAGGTAAACAACTTATTAATTAAAATAATTTTTAAAACAATTATAAAATATTTTAACAAATAATAAACCAACCCTTAATTTGTAAGTAACAACATGATATAAATTTATTTTGAAAGACAAACTGCATAGCAAGACATTTTCTTACTTAAAGACAGCAATAAAACAAAGAAAAAATGATAAAAAACATTTTTTAAAACAAGCTTTAAGTAGATAATCTACAGTACCCAGCCTGTGATTAATAAAAGAATCTAATGTATTTCATATACATTTTATTTATGTTCCAAAAATAAATATTAATAAATGCAAGAAAATTGAATTTTTTTTAAAACTTATTAAGCATATATACATATTTTTTATTTTTTGTAAAAATAGAAAAATTTAAAATCATTTTACAATAAAATACAACATTTTAAGAAGTAACTTTTTGATTCCTACTTAATATTATTTTGTGCATTAATTATGTAAAAGTACACAATAAAAATTCTAAGAGAAAACTATAATATATGATTTGAAAAAAGTAATTAATAAAAAGTGAGTAAAACAGATTAATATTAAATTCTTTTAAATAGTAAAACCTCTAAAATAATATACAATAAAATAATTTGATTTTTTACAAATAAAAATAATTCAAACATTGCATCACATAGAAAAGAAATTAATTCTTTTAATATATATATTAGCTATAATGCATAATAACAGCTTTAAGCAAATTGCATTGTATAAACTGGAAAGACTTATTTTTGTTCCTTTTTTACAATACATAAAAAATGTTGCCAAAATTAGACATCACAAGATCTCAGAAAGTAATTTTATAGTTTCATCTTTTAGTCAAAAATCTCATTTGATCTGCAATGTAATCTTTGGCAGGCTCATAATATTCCCTCCTTAAGATAATCATTTCCGGGAGTTTTCGAATATCACTAAATAGAGAAGAGTCTGACTCCATTACAACAATTAAAAGGCACGAGAGAAGGAGCAAAACAAATAAACAGGATAAAACCATGACACGCATGACATTTACATGCAACGGAAGAGCTGTAGACGGTGCCATTGGAGCTTTCCTTTTAGGAATTTTGACATCCAATGGCATTGGTTCCTCTGTTTGTCGAACTACAGGAGATTGATAAGAATTTTGTATCATATCTGCAGCATCTGGTAAATCTTCAGTTGTATCGGAATCGTTTCTATTTCCTTCCTCAGAATTCTGTCGAATCAAAGAGTTATTACATGACATTTGATTACTACTAAAAGAAGGTGATTCAGATAGCATTGTATCAGTAGGACTGTAAGATTCACATTCTTCTTCTAGGATATCTAAGTTGTCAGATGCATCATTAGGCAGAACTGGTGAAGTTGTATTGTGATTCATTTGTATGTTATCTTGTTCATTTATGGTAACTTGAATATTACTAGAAGTATGATTTGAATACAACATACTGTTGTAATCTATAATTAAAAAGGTAAGAAATTTAAAACTTTATACTGAAGAAAAATACAATTAAAATTGTTTATTTAAAAAAATTTTTTGAACTTAAATATTCAAAAGTAAATACACTTGTTTTGTTGCATAAAATGCATTGTTTTTAATTTTAACTTTTCTTTAAAAATATGGGATTGCTTAAAAAGATATAAATATGGATCTTAAAAGAGTTAAATGATTAAAAATTATAAAATTCATTTAGGATTTTAATTATCTTATTTCTTTGAAATGTATTAATTTTTTGTTCCATTTATTGCATTACAAAAGCTTAAAAACAATAATTTCCTAACAATTTTAGTCTTCAGTGACATGAAAAAAAACCAATATACTACAAATAGAAACACATACACACACAGGCCATTACAACATAATTATTAGTTATTAGTCAAAGGTCAGTTTGGCTACAAAACAACATTTTATAACCTTAGCACATGAGTAGGACTAAGAAATATCTTTTGAAATATAGAAATAGTCTAATGTCTTAATCAAAATTCAAACTACATTGCTACTAAGTTCAAGATGTATCTATTTACTACATAGTATTTTTTATATTTATAGTATTAGTAAATAAATCATTTGAAATAATTTTCAACACCATAGAATTGAGATAAATTGTACTGATGTTGTATGTTTTGTGAAATTTAAAGCATTATTGATGACATTGACACAATAGAATATTTTTAAATGGCACAAATGAAATTTCAACTGTGGCTGTAAATAGATATTGTTTTAAACATTTTGCAAGCTATTGAACTCATATTTAAATGGATTATTTATTTACTTTTTTAAAGTTTTCACATCTTTTTATATTTTTTTAAACTTATATTGGTATTTTAGAGCTTTAAACATACAAAAAAGTAATGAAACTATATGAAAGGCAAAAAACTGTTTAATAGGATTATATATGCTGTTTAATGATTTTAAGATTATTTTATTAACCAATTATTATAAAAAAATATTGCATACCATTTAAGATGTGATCCTTTTGAGGAGAGGATGATGGAGAGTTGGAATATCCATCAATGAACTTACGAAATGATGAAGGCCTTGTAAGGGAACGCTGAAATTGAGGTTGCTCTCTTAATATGTTTTTAGTATCCTCAGCTATTTCTTTTTCAACTCTTCCACTGAAAGAAATTATCAAATAATGTTTAATTTATGAAACTTTAAAAAAAAAAAAAAAAAAAAAAAAAAAAAAAAAAATGATGCTCAGCAGAGGATAAGGATACAATTTTAATAATAAACTTTAGACATAAGGTACATTTAAGTGAAAAAGCAAGTTATAACTAATTAAATGCTGATGAAAGAAGATAAGATTTTTGTATCACTTATTATCAGAAACAGATAAATTAACAAAAACTATAGCGAGGAAAATAATTAATATTCCTGTCGCTATTATCAAAAAATATGAGCTGCTGTTTCTCACAATACAAAAACATCACTCAAAGTTAATTAGAAATCTACACTTATAGTTCTGGGAAATTTTTTACTCTTGTAATAAACACAAAATAAACAATACGACCTTAAAAAATAAAATAAAAGTAAATTTTGTTTTTGAAACAAATAAGTGTTATAGAGATAAAATTATTAAATAATTTTAAGTGCCTAAAATTGGAATTATCTTTTAAATAATTCATATGAATTTGTATAAAAAAAACTTAGTTTTAAGTATGTATATTGACTGTTATATTTTTTTTCAAATAAAAATATTGCTAATTTGTTTGAAGTTGAATCCAGATGAATTTTTGTGTACTTTCTTCAGCTATATTACTGGCAAATATATCTGTATTTCTACCTTTTATTTTATGTATAATATATAAACAGAAGCAAATGGCATTAGTTCAAATGGTATATAAGAATTTAAAGAATAAAATTAAAGATTAATAAATTAACATAAATTTATGTACTCTAAATATTCAATTGAGTTACACCTTAGAAGAAATTTTACTATTTTAAGTTTGTCAATATTGGAAATAAAGTTTGTAAATACATTTAATCATAAATCATTTAAAGTTTTAGGATAGAGGCAGATATATTGCCACCATGAAGGAATTGTATTAAATTCTTGTATGTAAACTTATCACATTTATCTGACTAAAACAATAAATATATTAAATAAATCTTTGAGAATTTTTCATTTTATATTTTTACATAGTGATATTGAAAATAAAGGGGAATATAAAGCTTTAATTTATATATGTGTTTGCCTCAAAAATTTAAATAATATTTTATTATTATTTTTCAAAAAATTTATTCAAACAGTGCATCAAAAAAATTAGAATGAAATTCTTTATGCAGTTTTTAGTGTTTTGATTAAAACTAATTGAAATTTTAATATTCAACAATTATTTTCTCTGATCAGCAACCTTTGTCAGTATTATTTTTATAAAATTATTTGTCAGCATATTTTATCTGAGAAAATCCAATTCACATCAATAAATAACAAAGAAAAATGTTAGGTAAAAAAAAATTTAATTTTAAATTTCTAACGACATAAACTATGTGTCTTTAACAGAGAATATAATTCAAAAATAAATTTCTAGGATACCAAACTAGTTTACACAAAATGAGTAAAACATTTCTTAATATTTTATTTAATAAATGACTTTTATTAAATGAAATATTAAGATTATAATTTTTGAAAATTCGAAAAGAATTACTATAAAGTAGGTGGCTTAACTGCTGTTTCCTTTTAATGATATGAGCAGATATAGTTCAATATATAAATAAAACAGATTCTGCATATGGAATTTACTAACATCTAAGTTCTAATAAGTAATATCTTAAGGTGATTATAAACTAATGACAAGGAAACAATTTTCAAAGTAAACTGCCCACTGTAGAAAAATTTTTAACTTAATCATTTTGAAGAAGCTTAGGATGGGAGAGGGCAATATTTTCCTCAGTTCTTTTACACTAAGTAATCTTTCCTCATCCCACTTAAAAACTCCGCACCAATAAGTTATGTTTGGTTTATTTGTTGCCTAACCATCATTTTTTGCACATGAGAGCTAATTAGACAGAGATCTGCAATTCAAAGTGGATTCCAAACAACTACAAAGCCCAAAGTAAGATTCAAACTCAAATTGTTGAACCAAAGGCAAGGGTACTAACCATTCAGCAACCAGCTTGACACCAAAAAAATCATGTTTGGTGTGTATAAGTTTTAATTCAGCAATCAATTCCTTCAGCTTCTGTAAGAGAAACTGACTCCAAACTACTTCACATTTCCAATGAAATCTTTTCTACAGAAATATTAGTTTCAGAAATATTTTTAAGAATGTTCCCATTTATTTGTAAAACAATCATTTTAAATAAATGGTAGTTTTTATTTATATTTATTTCTTGATCAATGATTAAAAAGAAAATAATTTGAATGATCCTAAATGGAATTCAAATCAATAAACTGTTGAACTGAAGGCAAAAGTACTCACCACTCAATTATCAGTCAAAAAAAAAAAAAGAGTCATAGAGCAAAATGTTTAGGCATAATTTTAGCATAGTAATTGAGTGATAGCTGCATTTTGCCTAAGGTCATCATGCAGATAGTTTATTAACAGATGTATGTCATTGTCTCTCTATTAAAGGCATGTTTAATCTTGGCAAGATATTCACCGATCATCATACATAGTGCCATGATTGGTTGGGTTTTGTGGCGCAAGGTCCAAAAAGGACAAGCTGTGCCAAATAGTGCCATGAAAAGATGAAAATGTGAAAGGTATTAATATACATATTAAAAATAATTCAACTTAAAATATTGCTTTAATATACATTCTCTGACTGGATAAAAATGTTGGATATAAGGGAATTGATATAGACTTTAAAAATTTTTTGTAACACCAAAAAATTATAACGGAAGACAAAGTCATTTAATGGATGAATGATTTCATAATGATATGTTAGATAATATGTTTTTTTAATATTAAACATAACAGAAACCAGATGATTTCATAGTATTAAAGTACTGCAGATTTAGATTACCAGATATATTATCAAGAGTGGACATTTTTTTACGCAAACCATTTTGATTAATAATATATTTATTTTTTCTAAGACATACGAGACAAGCATTGAACATACATTCGATTCAGCAACTCATCAGAGCTATTGTTTGGTTAATAATTGAGAAGATCTGAAGGATCTTTACCTTCAGATCTTCTCAATTATTAACCAAAATCATTCAGACCAAAATCATCATAGCTTCATTCCAAAGTTTTGGAAATACTTCTCCAGATCCAGTTAAACAAGTGGAATAAGTTTAATTGAAGCATGATAGCTAATTCCATAAGGTCTTGTAACTATTATTGGCCGTCTGCAAAGCTTTCTTCAATTATAATATCCGAAATTCGCAAATATATGGCAAGATTCATTTAGGGTTGAAACTGTTGTTTGCTCAGCTTAATTGTATTCTTAAGACTAAAGGATCATAAGAATCAGAGCTTGCAAAAGCTTTATACAGGATATTAGCAATGTTCTATGGAGAATATACAGTGGCTACAGTTTTCAAAATAGGAATTGAACATTCCTAACAAATTTCATTGGCTACTTTTACTTTTCTTCACAACAGCTTAATGGATGTTGAAGATGTAATTGAAGACATGGAGTGAGACCAAGATTTTTTCTAATTTAGATAACAAACTCTACAATTTGATTCTTTCGCTTTCTTAAAGACTGGATTCATTCAACTAAGGTTTGCAACACCAGTGTATTTTAAGAATTGCTGCATCACTTGAACACATGATAGTTTCAGCGACTTTATGAACTGTCTCATTGATATTTTGGATCATGACTATCATCAATAACTGCCACCTGTGTAAATAACGCCCAGTCTGACAGACAATACACATAAGAAGGGAGATGTTGTTGCATCTTATCTCCAATAAGATTAATTTAAAATTTAAATTGCTTTTTAAAATTCATCATATTTCAAATTTGAAAAAATTATTTTTTAAATTTGAAAGACAAAAGTTAAAATAGCAGTAATCATATTTATGATGCAACATGATGGATTAGGAAGGTTGGAAATTAAAAAGATTTAGATTGTTATTTAATAGATGAGAATAAAATAAAGTATAAAATGAATTCAGCAAATAAGAGGTAAAGTATTATACAAACCACCATGATCCAAATAAAAGATTTTTACAATGAATACTCTAACATAAAATATAATTACATTCCTACTGAAAAGAAAATTTTAAAAAACTTCTATAGAATTTGGATCATAAATTAAAATCTCAGGCATTTTGAGGAAGATGCTTTGATCCCCTTAAGTTCTTGATTTTTAAACA
>JAPDSC010091691.1:5832-34336 GCA_026290005.1 Latrodectus geometricus | reverse complement strand
TTTTTTTATTATTTCCTCAATTTTAATATTTGTAATATTTAATTTCTCCCGGATCCGATATTTAGTAAACCATTTTGATTAACCATCATTAAAAAACCATTTTGAGTAACTTAGAAAAAGAACGATGCCGACAATATGTATACTTTACAATTTTTGGAGTATTCAACACTACAAAACTACATGCAAGAATGTTGTCGTCTAAGCCACGCGTTCAAAGTTTAAAACTTGCAAAGAGGAAAGATGTAACAAGACTTTCACCAAAATTTGAAGATGATCAGATTTTTATAAGCTTCTAAAGTGAAAAAACAGTGTTGTTATATATGAGACTTGACATAGTTAAGCTCGCCCATTAGAGACTGGGCGAATGAAGTTAGAAAGAGCGTAGCGTCTTTCATTTATGAGCAGAGCACGCGCTTACGAAAGTGGAAATACAACTTGAGCTCATGGATGACAGCACCATCTGAGATTCCCAATTTAGAGATAGGAAGACAGAGAAGATCAAAAGCCTGGCTCCTAAACCTTCAGAGATATTAATTTGGAGCAGAAACATGGAGGACATTGCTATCCGACATATTTTAGATGCCGCAGTCACCATTAGTGAGCACGACAGAATAAAGTGAAGCTGAAGTTTAAGTGAGCTGAATTGACAAAAGAAACAATCGGAAATTTACATGCAGAGTAAATAGAATTGTCAAAGGAGAAATAGAATTGTCAAAGAAGAGCTCAAAGATGTGAAAGAAGAATTCAAGGATAGTATAGCATACCTGTTCGAAAAAAAAATACTACTCCTTTAGTTGGCTCTTGGAAATACCCCTGATTCTATACAGAAAAAAGTAGATGTTTCAAATATAACGGAGGCTTTAATTGTTCCTTGTTAATCCGTTCAATCTTAGTTAGTCGTCCGATGTTGAAACCTGTTTATGACGGAAAATCATCATAAATCACTTTCCAGATATATTTCAATATAGTTTCAATATCGAGCAGTTAAAAGTATCTCTACAAGGAAAAGATATAGAAGTCTGATTTGCAAGATTTTCACATATTTTCCTTGAAAGAGTATTCGTATTCTCTTAAGAGAACAGGACAGATATTAAGACCCTGACGAACGAGCTTATACTACATTTTTGAGAAGACCATATGAAAGATTTCTATGGTCTACTATTAAATGTTAGAGGGCAGAAGAATAACTAAACGGTGCAAACATTGGGCTTTGAAATAAAAAAGTTGACGTAGTTAGAGTTCCAATGTTCTCGTTACTATCGCTTTGTGAACATCATTAAGGACTCCAAAGAACAACAGATTATACGAATTAAAAATTTAAGGTCATCCAAGCTACAAACGTGTTTAAAATGACCCTACAGAGAAAGTTAATAAATTAACAACGTCACACATGTTAAGGAGTCAAAGAATATCTTTTTCTCAGTCCAAACTCGTACATTGTGATAGACTAGCTTTCTATCATAGTAAACAGATTAGCCATTTCTTGAACTGGACGAGACGAACAATCTTTAAGGAAAATGCAATGTTACGAAAAATTAAAGTTGTGTAATTACTTGCATGAATGTTTTATACTTCTGTTTTAGAGTGTTATTATCGTTCAAGGTTTGAAAGTATTGCCTAAACACTTACTCTGTAAAAATAGCTGTTTATGGAGCTGAGAAATATGTTTATAAATGAATTTGTTATGAAATGCAAAGGCGTAGTGAAAAGAAAATTTTTTCAAAAAGCAATAAAATATAATTTGAAGATTATGCTTACGATAAATAAGGTAATAAATTACTCTAAACTATTAATTAATGCACTTTGTATGCAAGTCTGTGAAGAAAATGTCGTCTTCTGCCACTTTAGTTATCAGAAGTTTGAAATAGTTGTTTTCTGTATAATTCGCATTCAAACCACTGACATTGTTTGTGATCGTTAAAGGGTGTATTGTTTTTACTTGCTTTAGGAAAGCTGTAGACAAATGGCTTTTTAAGAAAACGGCGATTGTTTGTTTTTTTTAGATGGTAGAAGCACTTTGTGTGGTTCGGTGTATTGTTGGCTTAAAGGACGCTGTTTATGGTCACTGCGTAAGAAAATATATATAGATATTGTTGCTCCAAATCTCTGACAATAATTTAAGTTTTGGAATACTACACACCAAGCGCTCAAATTTTGAGCTCAAGTAACAGGGTCATACTTGAGCTGTCATGAATTCCTTCAGTTCCACGCCATACCAGCGGAAGAATTTAGGACGTCGCAGACTAATGTGGACACGGACCCATTCCACAAAATTCTAGCAATTCAGTGAAAGCGAACGCGATCACCCTTCCTGCCAGTAGCAATCACTGCCAGGAGAAAACAACGCTTCATTTTGCTGATTTTACTGGAAGCGGCGTGACGCAACTGAATCTCTAAGGTTCTTGCGTAAGAAAATGAGTGTGGGGTTGAAAATTTAGAATTCCAAAAATAGTAAAACTTTTACCGAGCCTGAGAATATTATCAGGATCAAACTTATTTATTTGTCCTTTGAGATTTGTGACAAATGTTTTGATTAAAGAATGTTTGTTTTCGAATTCATTGAACACATGCGCGGGAAAGATTGCAGATTTTACGTAAACAAGTACAGCAATAGTAGATCGTAAATCTTCCCAATCAAATTATTAAAGTCAGTCCTGATTTATTGTAAAATAAAGGATAAAGTGTCAGTCCATTTAGGAATTTCATAAATATTTAATGAACTTTTCATATGGTTATGAAACTTCGATAATACTATTCGAAATCCAGTGATATGTTATTCATACGTTTCTGATTAGTACCACTCAGAATTTGTTGTTAAGGATACAGTGAAAAGTTTAAATGTCTTCCTTAGTTGATTGTGATCTGATGAAGATGCAACCAAATTTTGAAGTTTATGCATTCAAAAGAGCTTTGCACACTGTCGAAGTTTTGTATTCAGAAATAAAAACAGCTATTTGAAGAAACAATTGATGACTATCTAACATAATATGTTGACATCATCTGGCGGTTGACATCCTATTAGGTCAAGAGGAATTTGTGAAAATTGAGAATCTTTTAAAGACGGATAACGATATATATATATATATTTAATGAACGCATAAAAGATTTGTGTTTTATAAATCTATCTTAATGTAAAATTTAATGTAAAATCTTTGGGAATTAAAATATAAATTGAAAATTAAAATGTAAAATATTTGACTCTAGGAATTATTTAAAGTGAGGTATAATAAAACAATATTTGAATTATTTTAGTGGAATAATATTTGATTAGTATTCTTACTTATGGTAGAAGAGAAAAATTGTATAATTTTTTCTACTATTATTTGCTTTAATACAGATTTCAGTGTCAGAAAAATAAAATTTAGAGCCATTATAATTGACCTAGAATCATTTCACGTCCTTTTACAATATCCTCAAATAACTAAACAAAAGCAACGAGGTCATCTATTTTAGAATATAAATCCGTGATAAAGATAATACTATTTGCATTTGTATCCTAATTTAATTTCTATACTGCATGTAAACTATTTTATAAATAAATTATAATATTAAAAATGTGATTAATTTTTTCACTTAATTCTTAATTTAAATAAGCTCTTGGATTGTCAGGCTAATAATTATTATATTGTCAAAACAAGATTTTTCTAAAAGAGGTAAACACCTCTTCAGCTAGACACATCAGTTAAAATCTCTACACTAATTTTTAATGAGGTCTGATAGAAGATTTAGCCATTTACATCTTTTTTTTTTATAGCCGCCTACTCTTTCAAGTAGTTAGCATGCCTGACTGTGGACAGGGAGGTCTGGGTTCGAATCCCGGTTTGGGCATGGGGATGTACTTTCCCTCTCTCTCTATCCTGTCATTATCCTTTACTTGTATGAATGGAGTATGAATGTTGCCTACCCTATAAACGGGTACCTATGGCATGTGTGTTCAAAGGTCAAGTCAGTCATCTGCCCTTGTGATTCCTCTCCAAAAAAAGAAGCTTCATACTACCCTATGCCAGATCTTCTGGACCTGGTGTGGGCTTTCCTGTACCAGGGGGATAAGCAACAACAACATCTTGTTTGAAAATTTAATGACGTAATAGATAAATTTTTCTAATTTGATTTTTTTCCATAATATTTCGTAAAAGCTTCTCAAGATGGTGTGATGCCGGCTATTCCAATATTCCTTCCATTAATGAAAATCTTTTTATTAAATTTTAGAAACAATATTTCAACAATTACATTGCAAGTGTTGAAACACTTGTAATGTAAAAGAATAAGGATTTCATGCTTCTTCTTTACCATTGACGTTAAAAGCTTCTACTTTAACATTGTCGTCAATCATAAAGAAGAAGCATGAAGTCAAAAGAAGAAGCATGAAATCCTTCTTCTTTTAACGTCAATGATAACTGATGTAAGTTTCTTATTTGCAACACTAATTCAAAACTTATTTTTCAATAATTATTAAGAAAATGGTCGTTGAGCACAGATAATGAAATAAATCATGCAAGTGTATTGTTTATATTGACAAGTGATGTTGCTCTTAGAACCATGTGATTACAAAAACAAATTTTGCTGAAGTTAAATCAATTTATTTTCATATCTAAAACTATTGCATTGGTTTCCTTACAGAAATTGTCATTTGCAAATCTGTCTAGCAAATGTTACTGAATTTGTTTGAATTCTTGATTTGTTTTTTTAATACTATATAAAATTCGCGAAAATGTTTCTCATGTCCTTTCGAGAATAATTGCTTATTTAATATTGTTATGAGAATTAACCAAGTTTGTTTAATTATAAGATAGACAACTCTATAAACATTTTTAAATTAGATTTTGTAATTTTTATAGGGTTTTATAAGGTTATAAGTTTTATTTTACACACATTAAAATTAGAGAATATAAGTAAGATTTTGTAAAAAATTTAAATAAAAGATGTGTTACCCTAAACGAGCATCATTTAAAATTAATAATTTAAATGTTTTGATGGATGTGCAAAGTAATACTCATGTGCATTATTTTGAAAAGTTTGTGCAAATATTACACTGACTTGGTATGCTTTTTTCCACATATTTTGATTCGATACATGATAATTAATATAATTTCAAATTGTTTTATATTCTTAAAATCTTAATTTTAATTGGATGAATTATAACATTAAGTTTAAAGATAAGAGAAATTAAGATGGATTGAAAAGTATATAATAAGCTAATTAAATATAATAGTATATAATAGTGTTACATCTTACAAAAAAAATTCATTCATAAAATTCATTTTATAGTGTACTTTATTAATAAAAACAGAATACAATATATTTTATGGTCATTTTTTTTAAAATTGCTCTATATTTAAGAAATTTTTACTCATTTCTTACTGCAAAAATTTATTTTGTTTATATTTTTATGTTTTCAAATACATTAATTTAAATAATTTAATAATATGCATTTTAAATTTGTGTAGTCTTTCAGTTTCAAAAACTGAAGTTAAGATTGCTATTAACAGTACTGACTTAAAGCTATTTACTTATTCTTATAAAATAGAAGCACATAGTTTTGCTTTAACATTTTAATATACAAACACAATAAGAACATAAAATGAAAAACATTGTTTAACAAGTTTTATCTTCAACCAACAATAACACAAGACTCTCGTTAAAAAGAGAGTGAAATATGATATCAGGATGACATTAAAACAGAACGGAGTCCAACACACATTGAAGAGATTTAATGGTGGTGCCATCTTTTGACACGAACAGCTACTATCATCATCTGAATATTTTTTACGTGACTAAAATAATAAAATTTCCTAAGAGATACTATAAATTGTTGATTAATAGAAAAATGTAAATATGTTATATATAATATAAATTAAAAGTGTTTTAGTATTTAATATTTATTTTTATCTTGAAATGACTGCTATTTACAATTTGTTTAATATTCCATCTTAGTCCTCAAACCGAATTTTGTTAATTTTTAGTTATTTTACTTAGAGAACTAATAATTTTACTTTGTTTTTCAAAACTCTTAAATTATGTATTTTTATATTCTAGAAGAAAACTTGGTTTTGATTAACATGCTGAGATTCAAAGAACATATCATACTTTTTAAAGTCCAATTTAAATTGTAATAATAGTATTGTTCCCGTAAAAATGTACTTTTTCGAAAATGAAACAATTTAATTAAAATTATCACTTTATTATGTTTTAAATAAATGTCAACAATTTTTTCCCTTTCATAATTTTAAAAATATAAAGTACTAAATACTATTATTTTATGAAAATAAAAAAAAATCTAAGAAAGTAGATTGTAACTGTGCAATGTTCACCAACGTTCGTGAAAGGAATATAATAAAAGAAAAAAGACATTAATCAGATTTCTCATTAATAAAATGGAGTTAAAAAATTCATGATATTTCATAAATTTTAAAATTCTCATCAGCTTTGTGAAGAAAAGGAAAACACATCTTTGTGAGAAATACCTATTTGGAAAGTATGGATAACAAATTTCATTGGCAGAAAAATTATCGAGTCATTATGTGATTTTACACGATAATGCAGTACATATCACTTATATTTATCCTATTATTATTATTATTATTATCATAATGTAATTATATCCTGCAGTATAGCTGTATCTTCTATAAAACTATTCAGTAAAATGAGATCCAACTATATTAATTTATTTCACTTTCAGAATCACGCTTTAAATGTTATCAGTATCATCGCAAACTCTTAAAAACTTTCAATTCAGAAAATCAACAAGCATTCAGAAAACTGTATCGTAAATGATGTTTAAACTTTATTATCCCAAGGATAAGCGCTTTGATAAGTAAATTTCAAGTATAAATCCTAAATTATCTAACAATCTATTTATTTTGTGTTTATTACACACAAAACAACAAGACTCTTAGAAAAAGTCTGATATTACATTTTTTGTAGATAATGATTATTTATTTTCAATGAAAAAATTTATTGTTAAGTTTTAGCCATCAAATAAAAAAAACATTTGATCTTTTTAAAATTTTATTAAATTAATTTAATAGCAATTTTTAGTTATTCATAAATGTAAATTTCACTTTTACTATATTCAAAAATATATTGATAAACATTTAATTATATTTCACTTAATGTTCTGGAGTAATTCAATTTAACATTTGTAAATTATTTCAAAGTGACTTTGTATTATTTAAATCAAATTATTTTAAATTGATTGAAAAATATCTTTGGTGCCAAATGTATGATGTAATAAAAAATATTATCAACAATTTCATTTTAATCAATATTTAAATATTTCTTTTTTATGTTAGAAAAAAATAATATTTAAAAGCTTCGATTAACTAAATATAATAAAATTAAGCATAGTACATTGACAAGTTATATTCAAACTTTAGATTTTACATTCATATAATATTAAAGTTTACTTGAAATTTTATTATTTGAGTAAAATATATTTTGTAATCAGAAAAGACAAAAATTATGTCAATATCAAACTATTGCAATATTTTTACAAATTTTCTGCTTTAATTTTATGGTTCTCTTAAGATTAAAATTAGTTATTTAAATCTTGAAATTTCACGTGACACAAATAAAATATGCAGTGCATAGTATATAAATACGCCTAATGCACATCTCTAATATATAAGTACGCCTAATGCAAATGTTTTAAAATGCCAGCAACAAAATGTAAAACAAGGAATGTTTTGAGGGTTTATGGTCAATTTATATAAAAAATGAATAAATTGATTCGGACTTATAGTTCAATGTATATTCCAAATTACTATATACAACCAAGGCCGTCGTGAGTATTGAACACATAAATGCTTGAACAGAAGATAGGAATATTAATCTTTAAAGTGTGACATTGGAAAAATGAAACATAAGAAAAACTATCCTTTTATAAGAAAAATTATTGCCTGTGACATAAAACATAAGAAAAATAATTGCCTGTGACATAAAACATAAGAAAAATAATTGCCTGTGACAAAAAACATAAGAAAAATAGTTGCCTGTGATTAGGCAATCATTAATAAGTGAAGTTTTAAATACTATTTATTGTAAATAGTGACATGAATTTTTGAACATAAATACGATCATTAAGGAGAAATAATTTTAAAACTTAAAATTTTGTGGGTATGTTTTAACAATGACTGTCTTGAAACATATTGAATGAAGTCTTTGATTATTAAAATGCATATACTTTTAAAACATTTAATATTTCACTTACATTTTGATTCATTTTTAAAAATAGATATGATTTAGATTATATGTGAAATCTATGAAATATTTCGAGACCTACAAAATTCAAATATATTGTTTCATAGTTTAAATATTTCATGAAATTTTAAACGAAACATTTTAAACAATACATTATTAAATTGTGTTCAAGATTGATTAATATACAAATAAGATGGTTAAACTATGGGAAACTTTAAGGTAAAATTAATTCTTAACATTTGCAATTTTGCGAACAAAGGAGTAATTTGATAATGTGAGAAAATAATTTAATGTTTAGTTAAGTTTTATGATAAATTGATTGAAAAATATCTTAAAGTATAAGTAATTTTTCGAATATGTTTGTGTAAAATGGAATGATATATCATTCAAAGTGATAAAATAATTGTATAAATAATTCAAATTAATTTTCGACATAAATGAGTAATAATTAAAGAAACTAAAATAAATTATAAATGTTTTTGATTTTATCATTTAAATGAAAAAAATTATTTCTCATTTTTGCTAGAACTTATTCAAAGTAAATATGTGCATGTTTTTTAAGATGTCATGATTTGCATTTAACTTTTCTTATTTTGAATTGTTTCTATTTCAAGGCTCTTTGATGACCTGGTAAATTTTTTTCGTTGTATATATTCCCGAAACACTTTATCAAGCGCCAAGAATGGTGACTCGAACAAAACAGTGAGACAAAATGCGCCAACATAAGTCATTAAAACATTAGAAAAGTACATCTGAACCTGAAAGAAAGAAAGATATCTATTATACACACACTGATAACAACTTAATATTAAATATATTTGATTTTATCTTATTAACAAACATAAAAAATAATAATAAAATATTCAGAATAAAATTTGTGGTGAAAAATCAGTTTTTGTAAATTCATTGAAATACTTTGTTTCATCGTTGAAATTTTCAAAATTTGAACACTTTGTGATATATTGTGTTTTCTGCTTCACATTTTGATTCATAAACTATTTGTTTCATGTTTTAAAATTAAAAAAATGGAGAATATTTGTTTCGTGATTATGAACAACTTCTCGCTGATATATAATAGCAGGGGATTCACGTGCCTATAGAATTATATTATATAGGCACGTGAATAGAAGTATACTACAGACTTATATCGAAATAAGTCTACATTATGCAAAATGAAGGAAATATTTTATTGAATTGAATAACAAATACCTATTTTTGTTACAGAAAATAAGCAGACATATTTATATTTTATATATGTGAGTTTATTACTAGCTGTTTACAAATTTTGTGTTTCATATTTCATGCATACACACTTACAATAATGATTTATTTTAGTCATTTATTCCAGTTTAAATGATAATAGACTATTCTATTTGAATATTTTTCTCAGTTAAAATTAATAGGTCCAAAAGATTTTTCTGGGATTAATTAAAGCCTCGTTATATCTCTAAATAGCACGAGATATATATCTGCACTATTGATATATATCTGCATTCGGTAAAAACATACTTTAGGGTACCCTTTGATTCTAGCCAAGCTGTGATCGCGATTGATCACCAAGCTAGGCAAAACCGAATCGTGTTCTGATTGGTTTAAATCCAGCCGAGATTCTGATTGGTTTATCGTTGTTAGAATATTGAAAATCCAACGGACGTTGCATTATTTTTGAATGTTCAAACATACCTGTTAGCACTGTAATCGGCGCGAACAGGAATGGCGTCAAAAATTGCCAAGTTCGCCAAAGTCACTCTAAAGTATAGTTTTACCCATACAATGACATAGGAATGAGATATTTAAGTCTTATTTCTCATTTAAAAATTTTCTTAATTTCATAATAGATATATAATTTAGGTAAATTTTTACTTATCTAAGTGGTAGTAATTTCTAAAGTTACCTTATGTATTATAATAACTGAAAAATACTAATAGTAATTTATTACTACATTAATACGAGTACTTGATAATATAATAATAAAAAATATTTAATACTACATATTGATTCATTCTGTATTATATAAATATTAAACAGCATTAGGTTTAAGAAAATTTTTATCAAGACAAGCTGATGAAATTAATACTTAAATAGTGAAATAAAATAAAAGCATATTTTTAAATTGATTTTTCTAAATTTGTAGCTATGAACAACATTTTATGCAATGAAAATATCATGAGCAGTAACATTGGAACTACTTTGATATACCCCCCAAATCGGAAATTTGGGGACTTATTTTTCTCGCCATGCAAAATACCTGTTTTTGTCTCCTTTTTTTCTCGTCAAGAGGGATTCTTGCTAAATACCAATAATTAATAACAAAAAAAAAAACTTAAAAAAAAAAAAACTCAAGAAATGGTACAAAATACAAGAAATTACTAAATTTGACAACAGCCAAAACCTAAAAGCTGAAAAAACTTAAATTAGCAACACCAAAATAAGAAACAGCAACCTTAAAAAGTCCGTAGGGAGTGCCATATTTGGCATGTAATTGTTTTTGGGGGGTATATCAAATTTGTTCCTTAACATTCATCTTATCGAAACCTATGATTCATGAAAAGTTCATGAACAATACTGAAAATAGCATTTGATGCGATAAAAAGATCATGAACAGTAACATTCCTCTTATCGAAACCTATGATTCATGAATTTCATTTTTCATGAATTGACCTATGATTCATGAATTTCATTCAGAGTTTGAGACACATTTTGACGGCGAATTTTTGTGAGATATCCAATAAAATATTCTTTTGCTTAAATCTTGTTTGTTCAATAAAATATTCTAACTATATAAATTCTGTTGATAATAATATTATAAAATAAAAGTAGCGCGTGTGTTAAGAATTTTTAGATTTTTAAAATTAAATTATTATAATAATCTAATTAATATTTTTTACTGAAGATTTATTAATACAACCATCCATGAAAAAGTTTTTGAATATTATAAGAAATGAATATTTAAATAAATAGGAACAATAAATAAATGAATTAATAAATAAATAAGAAAATTTTAAAAGAGATATTCGAATATTTAAAGTAATTGAATCTGGATGACACCGGAAAAGAACGGCAGATAATGAAATCAAAACTTTTATGAATTAATGTAGTCTCTTAGATAATAATTAATTAAAGAGATATAGAATTTTTTAATTGATGAATTAAATTATTTACTGATGATTATGTGATACATTAAGAACTGTGCTTCCATAAAAATATACCAACTTCATGCACAAATTCAGATATCCTGATATAATTTCTAATCAATTTGGTTAACAAAGCACCATTTTGTGCAAATAGAAGACAGAATTAAATGAAGAAAATTAATTTAAGAAGAAAATCTTTTCATTGTTAAAATTTTAATCAAGTAATGGCTTTTATTAACGGCCGTATTCACCAAACATGGGTTAACTTGAGTGTAGCCTAACTCGGATATAACTCAACTCTAGTACGACTCGCCGATTCTTATTCACGAAGCGGGGAAATTCCCGTGTAAAACAACTTTGGAGTTAACCGAACACGACATGTAAGACGGCTTCTGATTGGCTAGCAATCTTGTACATCAATGTCAACAAACATATCTCTTAAGTTCGCCATTGTTTGCTCACTCGGCGCTAACACTCCAAAATCTTAGGGTTATTCTAGGGATTCATATAGGCGAGTTAATCACTGTTTTTGTCGTGATGAATAACGTTTCATGACTTAACTTGCCCTTTACCCTGAAACCTCGTTTGACTCTGGTTGGAGAATACGGCCGTAAAAGGTAAAATCCTATTAGAATTATTTTTGTTTTTTCTTATGATTATTTCACTGTTTTTGCATGTAATGCAGAAATTATTACAGAAAAAGTGTTTCTTTAAAGAGGAATTAATTTTGATTTATATTTTAAAACACCGTGGAACGTATTACAAAATTTTTAATATTTTAGAATAAGATGGCATACTCTAGAGATATATAACATTTGTGATAAAAGCGATAATTTGTATTTATTAAATATAAATATGTCATGTTTTCTTACGTCACATCTACCTGAAATGTGTTTTCCCAGAGATTCTGAAATATTTAAAAAATGACTTTTATAAAAAGGTAGTACTTACTGCTCTTCGATGCGATATTCTAATTATTGACTTGGCACTACCTATGTACACATATTGAATCATTGGATGCAGCAAGTATGCCATGTAACTTAATCGTGAAAGAGGTGCAAAACCATCCCAACCCAAGAAAGTTGTTACAAAACCTAATATTGAACAAAATTTAAGAATATTGAACAAAATTTAGGAATTCTGTTAAAAATAAGAAATAAAATCTTTAAATATTTGAATTTACAGTAAACGTTTTTTTGTCATTTATTTTTTATTTTACTGTACCGCCTACTCTGTCTAGTGGTTAGCATGCCTGACTAAGGATAGGCAGGTCTTGGTTCGAATACCGGTTCGGGCATGGATATATTTTCTCTCTCTCTATCCTGTCTTGTCCTTTCCTTGTATGAATGCAGTATGAATGGTTGCTTACCATATAAACGGGTACCTATGGCATGTGTGTTCAGAGGTCAAGTCAGTCTTCTGCCCTTGCAGTTCCTCTCCAAAAAAGAAGCTGCATACTGCCCTATGCCAGATCTTCTGGACCTGGTGTGGGCTTTCCTGCACCAGGGATGTAAGCAACAACAAACATTTTTATTTTATTGAAAAAACTCTTGACAACCCACCTATAATTTTCATTAATATTATCAAATTTTTTTGAATAATAAGTTACTTTTTTACCAATTAGTAATCTGGATATTTAAGGATTACTTTTGCATTCGTTATGACGTTCATATTCTCAAACTTGTTTTTTATATTGAATTTTAATTAACTAGCGTAATTTAGTGGTAGTGTTTTTATGCACTATTTTTAGAATTATCGTACATTACAGTATTCGTTTTTATGCAAATTCACTAACAAAAGAGGTCCGTGTCATACCGAACTTTATAGATAAAAAACATATTCACATTTGAAATAAATATAATCACTAAAAACATTAGAAGAAAATTAGCTAATGACATACCAGAAGTATTTTGCTTGAATAAACTTTTTGAAAACACTTAGCAATATGCAAAAAATAATTATACTTTTAAGGTTTTCGATACTCGCATTCTAAAGTGCAAATTTGCACTTTAGAAAACGAGTATTTTAATCTAGTAATTATAAAAATAAATGAAAATTTAATCTAATAATAATTCCTAATGTGTTCACTCACCTCCATTTCCAGTCATACATGCTATAGTAACCCATGCTAATGCTAGAGACCAGATTACTTTGCTCATGCAAGCATACAGAGTAGATACGAACAAACTGGGAACGTTGCCTTGATTCCAATCATGCACTCCAAAAACAACAATAATTCCTGAAGCAAAGGACAATATCCATCCGCAAATAGCAACGGACTGGAAATATGAAAAACAGCAAAAAATGAAGCAAGTTAGTGATTTTTGTTTGAGTATTAAAATACCTTTATATGTTAAATGCTAATAAAGAATGGAATGCAAAAAAAAAAAAAAATAAATAAATAAATAAATAAATAAATAAAAAAAAACATTTTTTTTGTCTACTGAAAACTTTCATAGAAGAAAGTTATTGATTTCATTGAAATTTAATATGCATATAATAAATTTATTGTAGGTGTAATCCGGTATTCACAAATGTAATATTCCCATCATTATCTGTGAAAACATATTTAGATATAATGCTCTTTTTATATAAATGTAAATTATGATTCAAATTTTTAGTTATATTGTACAAGATATTACACAAAGGTTGTTCCAACAATTGTATAACTATCTATTGTCACTTCACGGAATTTCGATCATTATAATATTGTATCATGAATGTTTAGAAGTATATTCTATTGACTTTGTTGTCTAAAGATAAGTGTCAATATCTTGGTGGTAATTTTAGTATCTGTAAATTTAAAGAGTTTGGTATTATCAGTTCAATTAAAGGTAGCAGTAACATGTGCAGTCAGATGTATTATGATCATGAAACTTTTATGATTACAGAATTTAAAGATTTTTCTTAAGCTTTCACAGTTGTACAAAAAGAGGCTACTAAAGAATGTTATGATAACATATAGTCTAGAATACTGAGATCAGTAGTTATAGAACATTTCAAAGCAAATATTCATGCGATCACTATCGCTGTATCTATTTTTCCTTTGTTTTAAGTATTAATAAAGATTTATTGTTTAAAATTATGAAAAGGAAATTTTCTTTAAATCACAAATAACTGGCATTTGAAAGTATACAAAGCTATTTTAAAATAAGAATATGTTAAATTTTAAGCATGAAAATAAGCATAATTTCAACATATTCAAATGCCTGACATGCATAAAAAAGATTGAGATAATATGGAATAGACTATACCATATTTAAAGTTTTTTTCCGTTTTAAAATATGTTATTACGTATATTTTTTGAATTAAATAAAATTTAGAAAGTAAAAAATATGTAAATAAATATTTACATAAAATTTAATTTCATAGTATTTTGAATTTCTTATCTGTCTTCAATTATTCCATATAATGATCCCTTTAAATAGTATAAGATTATTTTACTGAGTTCAAAACTTGAAAATGATGTTTTAATGCAGAAAATATTTGAATACATTACCAAACGTAGTCGTATTCTTCTTCCAGTGGCTATGATATAACCAACAGTTAATCCCACGCAGTATGTAGTAATGTGAAGATATGTTCTAAAATATCCATTATCAACAAAATAATTGATATCCCTAAAACCAAATGAATATTAAATAAACACGAATATATAATACTTTAAATACAATTTTTGCATGGAATAACAACATTTGCAGAGTTAATCCAGTTCCATATTAACTCATTATCTATTTAAAACGTAAACTCAAATAATTAAACTATTAAAATTTCCGTAAGTAAAGAAATTATCATTTTTAAATTCAAGTTAACAAGAAAGAAAATAGATATATTATAAACTTATGATTACAGTACTTGAATGAATTCCTTAATCCACAATTCATGTGCCAAACACAGAAGTAAATTCGAGAATATATACACTACTGGCCATTAAAATTGCTACACCAAGAAGGCGACATGCTACAGACGTGAAATTTATACGAAAGGAAGAAGGTGCTGTGTTATGCAAATGATTAGCTTTTCAGCTCATTCAGACGAAGCAGGCACCAGTAGCGACACCTATATTGTGTTTAAATGAGGAAATTGTTAAGCCGGTTCCTCATACACAAATTGCATTTCAACGTTGTTGCCTGGTGAAAAGTTGTTGTGATGCCTCGTGTAAGAAGGAGAAATGCGTACCAGCACGTTTTGACTTTGATAAAGGTCGAATTGTAGCGTACCGGGATTGCGGTTTATCTTATCGCAGTATTGCTGCTCGCGTTGATCGAGATTCAATGACTGCAGAATATGGAATCGAGGATTTCAGGAAGGTAATACGGAACGCCATGCGAGATCTCAACTGCCACCTATCACTAGCAGCCGAGAAGACAAGCATATTATTCGCATGGCCGTAATGGATCGTGCAACCACGTCACGAGCCGTGAGTCAAGAAACGGGGTTGCTTGGAAGACAACAAGTGTCTGCACGAACAGTTCGACGACGTTTGCAGCATCATGGACTCTCAGCTCGGAGACCATGGCTGCGGATTCTCTTGACGCTGCGTCATAGACAAGAGCGACTTCAATGGTGTGATCAACGACGAACCTGGGCGCACGAATGGCGAGACGTCATCATTTTAGATGAATCCACGTTCTGTGTACAGCATCATGATGGTCGCATCCGTGTTTAGCGGCATCGTGGTGAACGCACACTGGCAGCGTGCATTCGTCATCGTCATACTGGCCCATCACCTGGCGTGATGGTATGGGGTGCCATTGGACACACCTCTCGGTCACCTCTTGTTCGCATTGACGGTGCTTTGAACAATGCACGATACCCTTTATTTGAGCCCTGCGAAACCGTACAATTCAGCAGGATAATGCCCGACCGCATGTTGCCGGTATTGTACGAACCTTCCTTGATACGGAACATGTTCGGCTGTTGCCCTGGCCAGCACGTTCTCCAGATCTTTCACCAATAGAAAACATCTGGTCAATGGTTGCCGAGCGACTGGCTCGTAACCAAACGCCAGTCACTACGGTTGATGAACTGTGGCATCGTGTTGAATCTGCATGGACATCTGCACCTGTACGTGCAATCCAATCTCTGTTTGACTCAATGCCCAGGCGTATAACTGCTGTTATTACTGCCAGAGGTGGTTGTTCTGGGTACTGATTTCTCAGGATCTATCGAGCCAAATTTTTTGAAAATTTAATCACTTGTTATTTCTAGTATAATATATTTGTCCAATAAATATCATTTTGTTATTTGCATTTCTTCCTGGTGTAGCAATTTTAATGGCCAGTAGTGTATTAATGATTAATTTTGTTTGGCTATGAAAAGGTAGCAAAGATTGATTTATTATTGATCTTTCAAATTTGAATTTGTGGTGCACCATCATTTATAATTAAATTTGTAAATTATTTATTTATGAGTCTCATCATGCTTGAGTAATATTTAGAATGTATCATATGAAAAATTGAGAGATAAAAACCTGGGATTAATAGATTAATTATTCATATATCATACTTTTAAATAAATATTACAGAGCACAATATAAAAATTATATTGGTATTGTAATTGATATTGCATTGTAAATAAATCATGGGGATCTTACCTGGTGATACTAATAACTATCATAAACTTTAAAAAATTAATATTTTCTTATAATTAATTAGTCATACAACAGTATTAATTATTTTTAATTCTAATTAAGAGGAATATTTCGTAAACATTTGGTAAAATATTCTTTATTTCCATATTTTGCTTTGAAACTGCTAACGATCTAATATTTTGTTCTCTGGTAATATGAAATTTAAATTAAAAACACAAAATATAAAAAAATAAGCAAAAGTTTCTGTACATTATAAGGAAACTTTTTTTTTAATATCGATTTGAATTGTTACAATTACATATGCTAATAACTCAGAATCTGTATGATGATTTATCTTAGCTAATGAGTCATTAAATTATATGTTTATTATAAAGAAATTTCTCTGCAAGATGGTAATTTAATTTAAAATTAAGAGCAGAAATTATCAAATTCAAAATTATTTATAATAAGAGAGCAGAATGCGTAACTAAGCATTTAAAAATATAATTCTCGTGACCTGAGGTATTGTCATTACCATATTGCATAAAATGGTTATGACAATACCTCAAGTCATAACCATATTGCATAAAAAAGTTCCAAAGAGAATGTACGAATAATGTAGCAGAAAAGTATGTATTGATTGGGAATGTGAAATTATCCACCAATTAATTTATTATTTTAATTACTATTTGATTATATTTTTAACAATAGCGTGGAAGATTTTTAATTTTTCATAAATTCAAGATAGGAATATTCTAAGCCTGGTCACCATGCAATTGTATCCCGGGAGTACTTCCCATTTGGTAGTCTTTACTGTGTTATTTATCAATTCAACCTAGGTAGACTCAAAGTCAATTTTACATGCTCCACAAGATATTATGATAGAGGTCAACGGCGAAAAGCTGGATACCTCGCCTCCTCAACATATGGACCAATGCTCTAAGCCTGACTACAATTGAGTAATTTATGTTGAAAATTCTACAGTTTGATTATGAATGTGGGATAAAAGGATGACGATTAAAAATGCACATATCGACGTTTGTTTTGGTTTGATATAATTAATCATTGCCCTATGAAGAGTTTTGAATCTTAATCTCTTATTAATTGTGTATATCTATTATCCTGTGAATATATAAAAATTATTACAGAAATGACGAATCGAATGAGGTACTTACTGAGGATGTGTGTAAACAAAAATTGCTGTGGGGGGAAGATTATAATACACATTGGAAATGGCTGATATGGAAATCCCCACGAGAAAAAAAATTCCGTTGAGAGTAAAGAAACGGCGAGGATTTCTGTAAGAATGAAAAATATAATTTTGTAATCAATCTTATTTAATACTATTAAAATCAATCTTATTTAATACTATTTAATCAATAATAGCTTCATAATTAGTTTTAAATGCGCAAGAAATAAAAAGAAGACATAAAAATTCATGTTATATATCATTGAAAATTAGAATGAACTTGTGACTAACACATACTACTGGCAACTGTAAACGCAACATCCGGAAGGAAACATGCAAATAACATGAAATTTACTACGTGCCTTAGTGGAGGTTAGACAAGAAAATAAGATAGAATAGAATTTTACCACAGACGCACACAGCACGCTTGAGGCGTTACTTCAAAGCACTATTTATGGTTGGAGATTTCGAAGATTTCAAGTTCAATTTATATGTTTTTCTTATAATTAAAAAACAACGCTCAATTATGTCTCTAGAAAATAGCGATCATTTTCTCATCAAGTATCCGAGAGCTACAAAGGAAGGATAGTGGCTTACCGAGATTACGGATTATCTTTCACGAAAATCGGTAGTCATGTTGGACGAAACCAAATAACTGTAATGAAGATATGTGATCAAATGGATGCAAGACGGACTGACGTGTTCGATCACATCCACTTCAGTGCACCACTTCAGTTGAAAATAGTCAAATCATACGCGTGGTAGTGACGGATCGCCCAACCACACCACAAACCCTAGCACAGCACATTCAGTCTGTAAAGCCATTCACAGAAGAGTGGCTAGTCTGCAAGACGTACATTGCTTCGCCTACCCTTGACCAGAATTATAGATGTCACCGCTGCCAATGGTGCGATAAAAGAAGGATATGGATGGTAGAAGGGAATGAAATTGACGCTTTTGTCTGCAACACCACGATGGTCACATTCCATTCTGGAGATACCATGGAGAGAGGATGCTGAACAGCTGCATTATGCATCGTCGCACTGGTTTTGCATCGGGTATTATGGTATGGAGTGGTATTGGATACCACTCTCGCACTCCTCTAGTCTGCATTACCGGTACTTTAAACAGCCAGGGCTACATCTCCAAGGCATTGGAGCCAGTTGTCCTTCCAGACCTTTAGGGATTGCTCATAGCCATATTTCAACAGGATAATGCTCGACCACACTTTGTACGCATTGTCCAAGGGTTCTTCGTCAGTCGTTAGATTGAATTGTTTCTCTGGTCGGGTCTCTCTCTGGATCTTTCGCCAATAGAAAACATGTGGTCAATGGTTACTCAACAATTGACCCAGATTATATCCCCAGCCACCACATCAGAATAATTTTGGCAACGTGTGGAAGCTTTATCCTAGTAACACTTCCAAAGGTCTGCTGTACCCCAAAGTTAGTTAGTTTGAACATAGAGCAGAACATCAACGGCAAAGCCGTTTTTTCTCCTTCATCTGGTTTAGTGCTAAATAGCCAATCGCATGTCTAGCAGCTGTACCCCAAAAATACATCCAAAGTCTCTTTGTTACAATGCCGAGGAGTGTGGCAGTGTTGATCACCAACAGTGGCTGGTTAATGATTTTGGTAGGAACCACACTTCAAAGAAATCTATAAATTTAATCATTTTAAACTTGGTCAACATGTTATTTAATAAATTTTATTGTGATATCTCTTCTTTCTGTTGTAATTTGGGTAGTTAGCAGTGTATTAAATTCTAAATAGAGATATTTGATTGTAAAAAATATTTTTCTTACAAGATTTTCTAAGCATTTATAATTTAAAAAAATATTGCCTACTTTTTGAGAGGAAACAGTACAATCAGACTTAGCAAGAATAAATGATAGTCCACTGATAGATACCAAAACCAATCCAGACACTAAAAATATACAAAAATGCAATGTGAGAACTACATATCAATATACCTGTTGGTTATTATTAAATTTCCAGTATTAATGACATCCTACAGAGTAAACGGGTGAAAGGAAACGAAACGAGTTTTATGTATGGATTATAAAAAAGATGTGTTCATGGCATTTCGAAACAAATATTTTATTTCCAATTTGTTCACCAGAGGGATCTTTTTCAGGAAAATATGAACTTTAGCACAATACACGACGAAAACGGAATACAGAAACAATATCAAAAATACAGGAAAAGATTTATGAGTAATAAAATGCAAAATCGAAAAAAGTCCTCAGTTGTAGGAGAAAAATGTCGAGGCTTGCATGCTTGGAAAAAGAAAAAGCTTTTAGCAAAACATGTTAAAATATAAAACTTTTGTAGATGTTGTCCTGTTTAAGTCGATGTTTTCGGCTGTACAAACGACAGTCTCTTTAGTTGAACGTGCGTTTGGTGAAGCTTTGTTTTTTTTTTTTTTTTAAAAAAATTCTGATACGGTTTATAAATTTCGACGTAGAAAGAAGCTGTGGACCATTGTCCACTAATGTACTCTGGCTAAGATTAAGAAATTCGAAGAGACACCGTATCCGTATTTGTTGATGATGTCAAGATAGCTGTTACTCACAATTTAAGACATCACTGTTTGGAGACTAGCGCACAGGTAGTTTCTCAACAGACTGGCTGTTTTTACATTATAGTCGAAAATGTACTCGGAAACATAATGCATTACTTCCCATATAAGATTCACCATACCCAAAAGCTGCTTGATTCGGACAAGCTACAATGTCTCTCATTTGCAGTCAGATTTTCCTACAGAATGATTTTTGATATGTGACGTCTTGGAATATTTTGTGGAAAGATGAGACTCATTTCTACCTCAATGGAACAGTCAACACACAGAATTGCTGAATTTGGAGGATAATCCGTAGATCTACATTGAAATACCCCTACATTCTCCAAACTATCAGCTGAGGAATCACGCTGACATTCCTTCTTTGGCCATTCTTCTTAGAGGAAATTGGTGAACGTGGCAGTCACATGTTACGTTACGGGCCATTGATTCTATGACATGCTTCAGACTTTTGTTGTGCCTTAACCACAACAAAGGTATGTCCTTACATCAACCATTTTTATGCAGGATAGTTTGCCCAACATTTCCATGGTTTCGTGAAGGTACTATTGTCGAACACTTCACTGAGGAACTTGTTATTTTCTCTTTTTTTATTCCTCGCCACTACGTTTGCTGAACCTAACTCCGTAGGATTTTTAGTTATGGTGCTATGTAAAAAGTCTAGTGTATCGTCGAAGTGTTGCGAAGTTGAATGACTTGATCACTCCATGACGTTTCAGATGCGTAGCATCACAATTGATCAGTTACAATCTGCTGTTCAACACACTGTCATTCGATTTGAAATTTTGAAGTTGAATGAAAATAACCAAGTTTCTCCCTATATCGAACACCACATGATTATCATTTGCTCTTTATGTGAAATTTCGGCCTTAATCTTTTTCTGTTTCAATAGGCTGAACTATATTTTTCCCCCTTACTTTTATTTAATGTGGTTGGATGGCAAGTTGATCAGAAGCTAATCAATAAATATTATTATTATTGGTTCTATTTTCCGTTTTGGTCGTTTATTAAATTTGACATTTTAATTAGAACGATGTTTTCTGGTGTATATTTTGAAACTAAATATTTTTTCCAAATTTTTTGGGCGCATATCGTGTGTAGTCTAAATGCAAAATTTTGTTGTATTCTTTTAACCGTTTACGCTATAGAATGACGTTTATACAAGGAAATTTAATTAAAATCACCTGTTATATGTATAGAAACACGTTTAATATATTAGTTTGGGGAAAAAGTTATCCATTATTTTTTCGGTAGACGTCTGTAGTGATTGCTATCTCAAGAGGTATCAATCAAACAATTTCAGATTTATGCTCGTTGGAAAGGCTACATTTGACACTAAAATATCCTCTTACGGTTTTTTGTTTGATTAATTCAGTTACGAATACAAGGTTTCAAAAGTGGAAGACAACAAACAGAAAATTCGATACATTTTCGTTTTTCTCTTGTAACGGCGAAAAAGATAGCCGGGTGGCTAAAATTGTGAAAGGTGTTTATCGTCCTTTATAAGACTGTAACAACCAGTTACGTACAATTTTTTTTTCGTCGATTCCGTTTGGGTATTTGGATGCTAAAGATGCACCTCGCATGGATACAACATCGTCGAGAATGTCTATAAAATACCAAAAATTATCAAATTTGACAGCATGTCAGCAGTCGTAGCTTCGCACAAGACCTAAAAATCTACATGAAAACTGTTTTAAACCTTTTAACAAAGCGAATCTGAAAGAAGTTACATAAAGTTCACGTAAAAGTAATGGATTTCCTTTTGCCCAACCTAATATATAGAAACACGTTTAATATATTTTCTCATTAATAACACTTAAGAATTAAATGAATATTTTTTAAGTGATGAAAATACATGAAGGCTTACCATGTCTTTAACCGGAAAGAAGTTAGCGACATACAGTATATTTGTCCACCAGTGTTCTTCACATTTCCCAGCTAGTCGGTATACCACAGTCTCTTTCCATACGGGTCCAGATCCAAAGAAAGGTAGAAGAAATACGCAAGCCATAACCAGTGCAGCTGTTGGTGTCAGCCTAAAATTGGGGATAGTTAATATAAATTCGTTGTGGTTTATCATTCGAAGAAAAAGGCTGGCAGGTAACAATGGTCCATCATTTTTTATGATTTTTTTAGGAAAACAAAACAAATATTTTTATAGATAATGAATTACAAGTTAATAAAATTTGCTGTGCTGTTGTTGTTTCTAATCCTTCAGCTGTCTGACGATGTCAGACAAGATCCAAAACACCACTGACCCGAAGGTGGTCAAGGACAAGAAGGGGGGAAGAGTAAATCTCATTTCTTGAGAGCTTCAGGCAGCCAAGTATGTGCTTGGCAGAAGTCTGATGAGCATGACATTTGGAGCAAATGGCATAAATCTTACGATTAAATTATGCGAATAAAATTTGTAAAAATATATACTAAATTTGAAAAAAATACGTTTCAAAAAGAATTTATGAGAAATAATTTCAATTGAAATTTTGAAAGAATCGCAAATTTTATGTTAATGAAACATTTATGAGCAGCATTCAGTTTAAAATTTAAAATATGTCATGTATTAAATTAAAAAATTAAATTTTTTATTTTGTAATACGATTTTTTTCGAATTGATTTTAAGAAGTAAATAAAATTTCCTTTAATAAGTAGCGAAACAACAAAAGTCTTTATAACAGAGATATGAATGGTGAAAAAGTATATTTTATTTCATATCCATTTGAAATTCTTTAATTACATTTAATTAAAATATTTTTGAGTGCATATGTGGAATAACTCGAATTTCGACTTCAAATATTCGCTTACAATAAAAATTTATGGTGCAGTAAATAACTACAAATGACTTTAAATAAACACCGTTTTCGTGAAATAAATTTGCTATAAAATATGGCAAATTTATTTCACCAAATCAAGGCTTTATGTACGAAGCAGTACTATAGTTTAGTCAACAATAATCAATGGTGCTTTTATAATAGTTGTCTTTTATAAAACGTTTGAGGGATATATTGACGGTAAAAGAATTCTTGAGAATAAAAAATATAAATAAATCTGCGTAAACTGCATTTATGCTTATGATAAGTCATGTGAATATTCATCTTCGATGTGTTATCCTGTGCCTAAAATCAGTGATAAAAATCAATGATAAAATCAATGATAAATCATGATGAATATTTTTGTAAATAGAAATCGATGCATATGTGAAGCTGCCGAGCTTTAGCAAAAAGTTTAGTTTGTGAAGGGATTTTCTTTGCAATCAAAATAATGAACGCATGAAATAATCTTCTAGCGTTCTCATTTATATGAGAGATTCTTTTTCTCAAAGAAAACAAAGAATCAAAAATTATATAATAATTACAATAATTCCTTGAAGGTTTGAAGAATTCCTATAAAATAAGATTCTGCAATTAATAAATCTTTCTAAGTTTGAAAAATATATTACATTAAATGAAGGACAGATTAATTACACTATCTTACTTGTACTAAATTTGTCAAGCTGTGTAGAACATTTCATTTAGAAGTTGATAAACAGGTAAGAATTGCTCGGGGAAATATCACAGTGAAAATGAAAGTAACAGGATTCAAAGAAACGGAAATTATTGGTCCAAAATAAAAAGATTGTACAGTGAAGAGATAAATGATATGCTGTGGTAGATTTGGACAGTTGAGAAAATTTTATAGCGAAAATTCTTAATAAAATGTTAAAGAATGGTATTTTAAAGTTTTTTCAATGTAATAGATGATGTAAGTACTTTAAAAAAAATAAAATTAAATGAGGTTAGTTGTCATATTATCAGTGGATGATATGTGACTGTAAATGAATAGTTGGTAAAACTATATTTTAGGGTGCCCCCTTGGCAAACATGGTGATTTTTGTTTGGCTATCGATTTTATTGGCGATAATTTTTGCACAGAACAATCAGTTGCAATCAGACTACGATTGGGTTTTGCCCAGCTTGGCGATCACTCGCGATCACAACTTGGCGAAAATCAAAGGGGCACCCTAAAGTATAGTCTAACCGAATAGTTTAATCACGAGAACGAGAATTTAAACTATTTAATTAAAATCATTTTGTAATTGCGATTTTTCTCGCAATTTAGTTTTCAAAATAACCTATATGGATCTTTTCCCGTCAATGTTAGCATATTTTTAATATCTCACATAATTTTGATTAATGGCTTTGCATCATTCAATTGCTACAGCTTCGATATTTAGTATCACAAAATAGGTTAAGATTTTGATATAGGAATGGATTAAGAAAATTCTTTGACATTCATGGTGAGATCACTCGCAAATGAATTTATTGCGGCGTTTATGTTGAAACGTCATTTCTAAGTAATTTTATATTTATCAGAATTTTGCTGAAACGACTTTTTTCCATAAACTAAGACAATATTTTTTTCTCCTTTTATATATACTTATATTTAAATAATCCTTAATTTTACATTCATATTAAGCACCGTGGTGGTTTGGTTGGTTAGGGCATCGTACTCGTAAAATAATAGGGCACGTAAAATATGTCGTGGTCTCAATATCTTTCATGTTCCAATTCCAAATTAATAACTCTGGAGGTGTTAGGAGCCAGGTTTTGGGTCTTCCCTGACTTCTTCTCTCTAAATTGGAAAATCCAGATGGTGCTGCCATCTATGAGCCAAAGTATAGGGGGATGCTATGTTTAAATACGGAAGACCCTTTTTCTACCTGCATTCGTCAAGTACCTGAGGGCAGATTTGACTTTGCCAAGTATCATATGTAACAACAACACATTCATATTAACTTGTTTAAAATAGTATATTAATGTTTCCTAACTTATAACGTACGAAAAGGGCCCTATCAATGAAAAATACTTATTGGAAGACAATTAACGGGATGGATATAAAAAATGTATCTTCCAACAACTTCAGTTTATTGTTTACTTTCCTTCACTTATGTCAAAATATTTGTATAGAGATTTGCTGTATTTTTGATCTGATAATTCTTAAACGAAAGAAAAAGGATTATAATTGTATTTTTTAATAAATTGCATTTCTATTTTTCCTTCAAAAAAGTAATCAATTTCGTCTAGTAAAAATTCTTGCTAGTTTATGTGGTTGAAATTCCATTCTAAAATCTAAATATCTGTCGAATCTTATCTATAATATAATAAAACAACCTATCAATAAATCATTCTTCTCATATCTAGTTTTAGAGTGTTTTTTTTGAAATGGTATTTAGATTGTTTTGGTTATATTTGCAACAATGGTATTTAGTTTGTCGTAAACAATTTTCTTGTTTTAACTAGCCCATGAAAATATGATACGCATATTTGACAATAGAAAAATTTCTGTGGGAAATATATATAGTTGTTCGTTTTTAAAACAAACATAGAGTAGACTATAATTAATGAATATAATTAGCCTAATTACTGTGCAGTTGCCGCCCAACCTGTCTAGTAGTTAGCGTAACTGACTACGGATGGGGAGGACCTGGGTTCGAATCCCTGCTCGGGCATGGATGTACTTTCTCTTTCTCTCGTTGTGTTTCTTGTCCTTTCCTCAGATGATAGATGAATGTGGCCCGCCCTATAAACGGGTTTATAGGGCGTTATACGGTTATAGGGCGTTATAAGGTTATACGGGGTGTGGAATGGGCGATGCTATTCGTACCTCCGTGACTTGGTCCACAGATGCCCACCGAGTAACGATAAAATGAGTAGCAGTTTCCGGTCTTGTTGGGACAAATGGGCTAATGTATTTACTTGGTCAAGGGTGCCCACCATTAGAAATAAATAAATAAAAAAAACCATGCAGTTAAAGTAACATAATAAGAGGAAGTAAAGAACACCGTAGTTTTAAAGTAACGTATTAAAACGGTAAACTTTAAGGTTATTATTTCCATAATCCATGTTTAAATATTGAGAAAGCATTATATACTGAAGTAATCTCTCTCTAGCATTCTGAGAAGAAAATTTATATATTTAATCCTTAATGATAATAATTTAGATTATCCCTTATGTGTCATTTAACATTAAAAATTAATGTCTTATTTTTCTCTTAACCATACACGATATTTGGATTTTTTATAAATAAGACAATAAATAAATTAGCTAATTTGCAAAGTTAAACATTTTATTGATTGAATTTATGAACTGTATTTTAATGAAAAAATTATTGTCATGTAAGTCAGTTTAACGAACAATAAACAAAAATGTGCTTTTTATTTATAAAAGAATGGATATGACGTTATTATGGAGAAAATAATTTAAATAAAATTTAAATTACTATTAATTAAATTAATATCTTATCATTAAATTATCAACATTTAGATCATATTACAACATTTAGATTATATAAAAAAGTTCCAGGTTGTAAACAGTAAATATGAAAATAGCTTATTTAATATTATTTGTCAAATAACGATAAATATTTTTAAAAAAAAGCTAAATAAAACTAAATAAAAAAGCTAAATAAAACTTAGTTTTTTTTAAAAAATATTTATTGTTATTTGACAAATTATATTAAATGAGCTATTTTTATATTTACTGTTTACAACCTGGAACTTTTTTATATAATCTAAATGTTGATAATTTAATAATAAGATATTAATTTAAGAAAAATAAGGGAAAATAGATTTAGTTTAATCCAATTTGTAACAACATGGCTATTTTTCACTTAACACAAATATAATTTGAAAAAGCATCGGGCTAAAAAATATGCTTACAAATGAGAATAAAATGTGAATGTTACATACCTCCATAATCTTCTAATGATGTAAAGAGGAACATTAAGTTTTTTTTCTTTCGATTTCGTTACTCCATAAGCAAGTACAGTCCCACTATAATAATACATTTAAATATTGAAATAAAAATATGACGAGTGTTACAAAAAAAAAATTGAGAAAAATATTAAGAAAATGCATCTAAATAAGAAGGGCTAAATCTTTTCTATTAAAGTGTTACATTTATAGTGTTACTTATTTATTTTATAGTGTTACCTACATTGTTAAAGTGTTACCTATTAAATATTTTCTGCAGAAAAATCACGTACATCACTTTCAATAACACATTGAATATGTTTGATAAACAAATAAAAAAAGTTTATTTTGATGGCTGTTCACAATAAAATTTGCTTATAACTTAACCCTTTTAAAAACATACAATGAAGGAAATAATTTCTTATTTTTATATCACGGTTTTCAAATTAAATTGGTTCTTAAAAACAATAAACACATAAATAGGAATTTAGAATTAAAAGAAATTAAGGATAATTTAAATTTATGTGAAAATTATATCAAAATTAAATGAAGTTTCTTGGGAAGTTTTTCTTTATTTTACAAACTTTGTAAATAAAATGAAACTGGTTGTGAAAAGTTAAATTTAGAATGAGAGAAAACATGTTCTTTTTAATCCAATCTTTATTCTTATCAAGAATGCAATTCATTCTACTTAAATAATTTAATTACGTAATTCATGGATATTAATGTGGGGATTAATAACCATTATTACTATCATCATGATATGTTTTTCTGTAAATTGTTTACCAAACTTCGATGAATAATAATGTTAGAGACTTACATTAATCACGTGAAAAGTTTCATATTTCAATCAAAACATATACTTTATTGTTAAAATTTTATTGATTTATTAAACAAGTTTCTTTTTGAAAGTAAGTATAATAATACTTACTTTAAAAATTAAAATATGTAAAGTAAGTATTTTCAGTAATACTTAAAATTAATTCTGTTTTAATATTAAACATTTAATTTACAAATTATGCATTGAACACAAATTCGTAATCTATTGAGATTATGAGTTTTATATATATATATATATATATATATATATATATATATAT
>JAPDSC010091680.1:0-23281 GCA_026290005.1 Latrodectus geometricus | reverse complement strand
TGGTGAGTACTGAGTGATTGACCCTTCGCCAAAACAGGACCAAAATTGCTACTCATTTAGCGTTACTAGTGGGCAACTGTGAACCAAGTCACGGAGGCGAGTAGCATTGCCCACGTCACACCACCACAAACCCGTTTATAGGGCGGGCCACATTCATCCATGATCTCAGAAGAAGAAAGGAGAAAGATACACCATGCAAGAAAACGTCCATGCTTGAACCAGGATTCGAACCCGTGACCAACAGCCAAGGAGTCAGGAAGACTAAACACTCAGCCATCGGCCGGCTTGCATAAATCTTTATTACTAGGTTATTTAGTTATGTTTATGCTTTTTATTGATGCAAAATCAATTCTACTTTGTAAGTAATTTAGTTTTATTTTTAAATATAGATACTGAGAGCATAAGTTAAATGGTTAAATTTTTGAATTCATCTTCCATTTTAAATATCTTAGAGATTTAGAATTCAACACAACGAGCAATTTCAATAAAAGATAACTAGACTATCTTAAATTTAATAGCAAGAGAAAACATGTTACCATTATATAAAACTAGAAAATACACAAGATTTATTTTAGATGATGAAAATTTACAGCATTCATTTCAACTAGTAATACAATGATGATGATATAATCTTGATATGCGATTGGAATTAAGGTTTATAAAATGTTTCTTTCATAAAGTAATTATTCCAACACCGTTTAATCTGCATAATTGTGTAGAAAATTTGTCTTCACAAGGAATAAATAATTAACCTTCAAACAAATGTTGCAGAATAGACATGGAGAAAAAATTGTTGCATATTAATTCAGATCAGTATTATTACTTCCAAAAGTGATTCTCAATCCAAAATAAAATTTTGATAAATAAATTTGTTATTTTGATAGTTTATGAATCGTTTAAAAGAATATAGGCATTTGTAATTGTATAAATTGGTATTCACTAACCAGACTATATTGCTACTATTCTGAACTATTATTCTATTATATTCTCTACTTAGAATATATGGGATTGATATGGAGCTATGAATAAAAAGGCAGCGAAAAGTAAAATATTAGTTTGGGGAAAAAGAAATTCATTATTTTTACGTGAACTTTATGAAACTTCTTTTGGATTCGCTTTGTAAAAAGGTTTAAAACAGCTTTCATGTAGATTTTTAGGTCTTGCGCGTTACGACTGCTGACATGCGGTTCACTTCGATCATTTTTGATATTTTATAGACATTTTCGACGATGCTGTATCCACATGCGAGGTGCATCTCTAACATCAAAAATACCCGAACGGAATCGACGAAACAAAAATTGTACGTAACTGGTTGTTACAGTCTTCTATAGGACGATAAACACCTTTCACAATTTCAGCCACCTGGTGAGCCTTTTCGGCATTATAAAAGAAAAACGAAATTGTATCGAATTTTCTGTTTGTTGTCTTCTATTTTTAAAACCTTGTACTCGTAACTGAATGAATCAAACAAAAAACCGCAAGAGAATATTTTAGTGTCAAATGCCCCCTTTCCAATGAGCATAAATCTGAAATTGTTTGATAGATACCTCACGAGATAGCGATCACTACAGACGTCTACCGAAAAAATAATGGATAACTTTTTCCCCCAAACTAATATTTGATTGATAACAAACTATGAATAAAAAGGCAGCGAAAAGTAAAATATATGTGCAGAAAAAAAATCATCTTTCAATTAATAAATTTTTTCTTATAAATAATAAGGTTTAGAACAGGATATTCAGTTTAAGTTTAATTTAACAGAAAAATTTTTTTAAAAAAATGAAGTTCTATAAATCAAATAATTCTAAAAGAAAATTACTATTTAATTAATAAAATATGTTCTGCATTTGAACTAAAAAAAAAAAAACTGATATGACAGCATTACATTTTATGATTTCATTAAAAGCTCACTGCTAGATATTTCTCTCTTGAAGTGATACGTGTTGAGTGCGGTTTTTTATCCATCTTGACCTCTGGTAGTTCAGCGAACATCTTTTGGCATTCAGCCAACGTGAGAGCGAGGCGAACATGTATTCATTCTCTGCATCTCAAGTTGAATTCAGAAAAATATTTTACTTATCAAACTGTAATTTCCAAGAAAAAAACGAGTAAGATTTGATAAAAAAAAAAAAAAAAAAAAAAAAAAAAAAAAAAAACAACGTAAACAATTTAGAAATGATTTGATATTATATATATAAAAAAAAGTTATCAAGAAAATTTTAGATTAAGGAGAATTTTCCTCTTATGAATACTTTCTTTTGATGTGCAGTACCACATTCAATTTTATAATTGTTAGAAATTAAAAAATGTTATATATATTCTACTGCATAACATTTCAGCAGAATAAGTGTTAAACCTGAATTGCACAAATATGATTCTTACCTAATTTAAATTTTTTAACCTTAAAGTGGTTGTTTCTTTCGTTACAGTTGAGATCATGTGTACGTCACTTTATTTTACTAATAATTATGTGGTCTGTGAGTTAAATAATGACGTTGAATATAGAATTTTGTCCACCCATCCAAAACAAGTCAATGTGTCAATGGGATGAGCTCTTCAGAGAGCAGTTGGAAAGAAAATGTTGGCCAATATCTTAGTGGGATGGGTCATTTTATATATTATTGGAGATTTGTCTCGCTTGATACCTCTATTAAAAAATAAATACTTATTCATCATTCAGTAAAGATAAATTTATTTCATGTAGCATGTAAAGCACATTCAATATTAATATTTGATTGTTTATGCAAACAATAAATCATAACATCCACTTTATGTTTACTTTAAATCGGCAAGGACGATTTAAATGTTTTTGTCGTTTTTTATTAAAATTTGTTTCTCTTTAAAAGATATATATTTTATAAATATATATCAAATACATTTTATATAATATTAATAAATATAACTACACTATACTAATACACAATTATATAATAATGACTTCTAACTCTTTAAATGTATAATATACTTATTTAGATATATTTTTTTATTTAAACCAATATATATAATATACCGATTTTTAATACTTTAAAAATCAGTATTGTATTTAGTTGTGTAATAGATCTAACTGCTACGATTCTGCAAACATCCTTATTTTTAACAAAAGTTCTTAATCTTTAATAGTATTTTACTTAATAATATTCAAGACTGACGCAGAGGTCATAAAAATTCTGTTTGAATATTATGATTGAATAGTATTGTCAAAATAAAATATGGAGCGTTTTTTCAAAAAAATATCATAAGACAGAAACTTCATTTTTAAGTGGAATATTTTTATACAGATAAGAAAATTCATATGATTTTAGCCTACATTGAAAAAAGAGCAATTTGGCTAATAGTGAAACCTAACCTATGTTATGAAATCAACTGTCTGGAAAATATTCCAAAAGAGAAATTATTGTTGCTAAATTATTTACTAACTATAAATTTTTCTCTTCGTTACTAACGTTAAATACTTAAATTAAACGTTAAATATATTCTTTCTAATTTAACAAGTAAAAAAAAGGCTAAATTTCTTAATCTATCACATATAAGACAATAGTGATTTTAGGATACTTTTTGAAGATAACAAATGCCTCTTTTAAGGAGAATAATTTTACATATGAATGTATTCAAAAATCATAACCAGTTGTTGATTTTGAGAGTGTAATCACATTCTCAGAAATTTTGTGCGGAAGTTAAATTTCATGGGAACAAATTTTGAGTAAAAAAAGTAAATAAATAAATAAATAGAGTCAATGAAAGCAAAAGTTACATTTTAAAAACAGCATTTTTGATTAGTTTGAGTTGTTATAAACTCAATTAAAAATGCTGCATTCTAAGTAGGAAAAGTAAACTGGCACTGTAAGATAAATTTGTTTGGCTGTCGCTTTGAAATCTTTTTACAAGCGAAGGCTACACTTTAAAGCAGATTCTGAATCATTACAAAAAATCCACACCCGAACAAGGAATCGAACTCCATAACTGTTAAACTGAAGACCAGACTACTAATCATTCGTCAACTATATGATGGAAATTGGAGTAACATGACAAAAATTATTTTACATTTAAATGCCACAGCATATAAAATATTTTTTTAAAAACCTATCTTTTTAATTATAAATGCAATTGATAATTTTATCATAAATTAAAGTTACTATCTTATTTAGGAAAATTTTAGTCATTTATATTTATTGTTATAAGTAAACGTTACTTTCTTGTTTCTAATATATTAAAACAAAGCTTATTGTAATGTATGTAATGTAAGAAATCATTTTCAGATTTGTGTTTAAATGGTATACTGAAAAGTATGATGAATGTATGTTTCTAATGTATACTTAATTAAATTCTGTGCAGTTGGTTGATTTTTTTTTATCACAAATAAAATATTTTAGCTAAAAAAAATCGAAATGTAAACTTTTCCTTGAGTGAGAAACGTATTATATTGCTCAATTATTACAATTTAAAAATATCACTTATCATAGTACGTACTTATTAATACATATTTTCACTCATTACTCAATCATTATTTACTTTATTAACTCATAAATGTTATAATTATTCAATTAGTAATGAAAATTATCCTGTACTATACTAACTAAAGATACAAAAACTTTCATCTCCTCTTTTTCTATGTAAATAATATGGAAAATTATTATTATTATTATTATATATATATATATATATATATATATATATATATATATATATATATATGTGTGTGTGTGTGTGAGTGTGTGTGTGCCGAATGATTTAAAAGAAACTTCCTCTATGTATGAATTCCTAGTGGCCGGAACCGTTCATCCAATCAAAATGAAAGCTTAGATATTGTTATTTTAAATGATGTTCAGATTGTTTTGATTTAAAACAATAAACTTCTCAGATTTATGTCTACAGTGACAAAATTTTGAAATTTTCTTATGGCAACTCCTAATTTTTTCGTGCGCAAATTGATCAGAGCATCGAAAAACCTTAAATGGCGTTGGAACGAGACTCATGATGAAAATTGGCGACATAAAACATTTGCAAAGAAGAGCTTAAAAAATATCTAATCACAATAAAAGGGAAGGTGTGTTGATGCACTGTATGATTCAGTGAAATAGGTAGATGCACCAATCACAAAACATCCTTGCAAAGCATTGCTTGTGATATAAGCAGACGGGGAATATTGTTTCTTCATGTTCATACTAATCAGTCTCGTTTCGTGCGAAGAAGATGGCACTTTCAGGGAAACAACGAAGTGAATTTATAAAGCGTGAATTTGAATCCCGGCTTAGCCGAAGATCCGTCGTGTTCACTAATGGTGACTGGGGCACGTAAAATCTGTCGGGTCGCAATGTCCTCCATGTTCCCATTGCAAATTAATACCTCTGGGAGTGGTTGGAGCCAGGCTTTGGGTCTTTACTGGTTTCAATCTCTAAATTGGAAGATTCAGATGGTCCTGCCATCTCTGAGCAAAAAGTCGTACTTCCACCTTCGTATGAGGGTGCTCTATTGAAAAACGGAAGACGCTCTCTTTGACTTCATTCGCCTAGTCTCTGACGGGCGGGCTTAGCGTTGCCAAGCGTCATCAAAAACATTTATAATGTTGTTTTATCTGAGCGAAAATTATGCTGCCGAAGCTGTGCGAGTTTATCGTCGAAATCGTAAGCTAATACGAGGCCCATAAAAAGTGTACGAAAGTTGGTAAAAAAATTTGAAGAAACGGAGTGCGCATGTAATAGACCGCGATCCGAATGACCTCAGGGTGCTATTGAATTTGTTGCGGAAGTGCATAATGCGATTACTACAGGTCCGTTGCATACAGCAACAAGTTTTTCCAATGTGGATGTTTCGAAAACCACAGTTCTCCAAATTCTGCACTCCGTTCTGCGGATGTTTACTAATCGATTCCGGCGTCCAGGCGCCAACGCCTGGTCTTTCTCAAAACCTAGTCTGGACAACAGCGTGTCAACTTTGCTAAATTATTTTTTATGTGACATGATGAAGATGATAAATAGCCGCTAGGATATTATGGACGGATGAGACATATTTCACCCTGACTGGGAACGTAAGCTCCTTCCCAAAGAGCTGCTTTCATTGGACGGAAGAAAATCCTCAGTGTGAAACCAGTGCCTTTATGCGACAAATAGATGACTGTGTGAAGCGTCTTCGCAGAGACATTCAGTCTGGGTCCTTATTTCTTCGAAGAATTCACATCCAGTGGTATGCAAATGTGTTCCGTCACATGTGGTCGGTATAAAGCAGTGTTGGAGAATCAAGTGATTTCTAAACTGCAGCAGCAAAATATCATTAATGACATTGTATGGATCATGCTCCTCCACACATTGCCAGAAGTATTGCACAAGTGCTGGGACAGCACTCTGGTGATAGATTCACCAAGTGTACCTATGAAGTTTCTTCGCCACCTTGTTCCCCCAACCTCACTCCGATGTATTTTTGGTTCTGGGGCTGAGGAGTACGCATAAAATCCACGGAATTTGCCAGACTTTGAAAGATGCCCCATAAAGCGGGAAGCTCTCAAATTCCTCCTGCAATGATATGTTCTTCACTGTTATTGACCAATCTCCAGCATGCAATGAGTTATCGTCTGCGAAGGTGGCCACGTTAAAAACTTCCTTTCTTTCATTAACATTTGTTCCTTAAGATGTTGTTATTTTCCAATGATTTACGCTGCAAAATAATGTCATGCGTCTCTCATTCCAACGTCATTTAAGATTTTTCTATGCTCTGATCAATTTGCACACCAAAAAAATGAGTGTTGCCATTCAAAAATTTCAAAATTTTGTCACTGTAGTCGTAATTGGGACATGTTTATTGTTTTAAAACATTACAATCTGGACCCCATTTGTAATGATTTACATTCAAATAACTATATCATTTCGATTGGTTGAACGCTTTGGCCACTAGGGACTCATATGAAGGAAAAGTTTTTTTAAAGCACTCGATATATATATAAATATATATATATATGTAATGAATTCTTAAGCTTTCAAATAAATGTAAATCATAAAGATGTACAAAACTTTAAAACTTTTTTGAAAAATAATACAATATGCATTTTTTTCTGCATGAGAATCTTTGTCCTGTTGATTGAAAAAACTAACATAATAAAATTGTAATATTATTAATTAAAATACCATTGCAAATCCAATTTCAAAAATTGTAGCATTAAAATTATTTGCTCCTATGACGTCATAAGATATGCAAACAGTTTTGATGTTAAAAAAAAGTGCGCATCGTTTCCAGAGAAAGCTGAGAATAATTTTGAGAACTTCTAATTAATGCATATTTTATAATGAAGATCACCTATTTGTTATTTGGTAATTTGAGTTAAAGTATAAGAAATCATTATATAACATAATTGTAATGTGGTCAAAATTAATTTATATTTATTATCCTTATAAAGCTAATAATCTTCAAAAGGAACGGTTTTGTCCACTTTTGGCACTATTTCGCCATTTTAAGAGGAAATGCATGCCGTAGTATTTTATAGCACTTGTAGGGAAAGCTCTTTCCATTCGTTGCAATGAAACTGACATCGAGTTATTCAATACGAACTATTTAGATATTTTAGAAATTCAAGAGAAAAAATGTCAAAGCAATTTTGGGAAAGTCATTGGGGATTATTTCATCAACATGTTGCTGAAAGTTTCATCAACATGTTGATCAACATAAATAATAATCGTAAGAGTAATTTTTTTTTTTTTTTTTTTTTTAGCAGATTATCAATTATGAAAATTAGGTGAATTCTTTAAAATATTGTGTACTAAAGTCAGAAAAAAATCCTAACATAAAAGTTACGATAAAATTTGTCCGCTTCATGACATTATCTTTATATTAAAAAAAAAAGTTTATTATTTTTGACGAAAGTTAATAAAAAAATTTCAAACACATAATTTCAAACTCTAATTCACGCTAGCGTGAAAGTTTAAAAGAGTTTTTTTAAGGATGATTTTTAGAAAGATATATTACGTTTGGGAAAAATAAATCCATCATTTTTTTAGGTGCATGGCTGTTGTGTTCGACATTTCATAAAGTATCATTGAAACAACGTCAGAAAAAGACATTTCGCACTAAAAAATTCCGTAGGTGTTTTTATTTAGTTGTGAGTAACAAGGTAATAAAAATGGAAGTCAACAAAGACTAAATTCAGTACATTTTTCAGTTCTTTGATAAAGGCTTAAATGTAAACCAGGCTGCTGAAATCGTAAGGAGTCTTCTTTAAGGTCCCCATATTGTAACAGCCTACTTCGTGTAATTTTGGTTTCATCTATTCCGTTTAGGTATTTTTGATGTTTAATATGCATCTCGCAAAGGTAGAAACTTCGTCAAAAATGTTGATAAAATTACAGAAGTGATCGAAGTTTACCCGCATGTTAACAGTCGTATTTCGCTCAGAAGCTAAAGATAAACATACAATCTATTTTTCAAAGGGAATCCCCAGATTGTAGTGGCCTGTTTGTAAGGAGGTCTCTTTTTATCGGCAGATAGTGAGTTCGAATCCCGGCTTAATTAAGCCGAAATTTCGTGAACATAAAGAATCTGGTTAACCAAAGATTATTCATGTTCATGAAACGCGGCTGGGACACGTTCGTGGTCAACTTGTCCTCCTTGTGAAATGATATCTCTAGGTGTGGCAGCTTAAGTATTCAAGGGTCTTCTGTTTGGTTTTTGTTTCTTAACTACAAAGACTTCCATCTAACTAGTAAAGCCCAATTCACGGTTAGATCAGGAAAAAATTGCTAGTGTAACAAAAACAAAGTGAATAAAATGAAGTCTTGAAGCTCCCGCAAAAGTAGTGGACTTTTTCTCCAACTTAATAAACAAGTGACGGACTGGATAACTAATATAAAAATTGAGCTGAGACAGAACAATTGGCGAAATTATGTTATCACTGGTCTAGATAAAGCGTTGTTAATTTAACAGCTTTATGCTAAGACGATCTTAAAACATTTTTTTTTTTAAATGGATTAAAATCTATTATTAGTGTCTTTCCAGGTATACACAAACATAGAAAATAAATCTACAGATAGGAAAACTAAGTATTATCTATTATAATTTTAAAGAAAAATATTTAAGGAATTACATAATGTTGTTCTGAAAGTTGTAGTAAATTCTATTCAATATGCATAATTTAAAACGCCTTCAATATGTTTTTCATTGAAAAATTATTATATCATTTATATTTTATTAACTTATATATATATTCTAAAATAAAGGAATATGATTTTAAAAAAATGTTACAAATGGAATTATACATTGATTAAAACAGATTGAAAATTAAGTCTGCTTTTTACATTAAAAAAGAAAATCATATTTATGTATAAATATGCAGTAATTCGTATCTCTTGAAATAAAATACGTTTTTTTCTTAAAAATTACAATAACTTTTCCAAATTAATAGATTCATCATGTATCAAAGATATTGAAATAGGCAATTTAAGAATGCTGAATAAAATTTTTAAATGAAGATAATTATATGAATTTGAAAAAAAACAAAATATTTTGAACTTAAAATAAATTTGAAACAAACTCCCCTTTTCACTCACACACACACGCATTTCATAAAAATTGCCTATAAATGAAAAGACTAGTTTTTGCAAAAACAAAGATTTTTTACTGCTTTTCTTTAATTTGTATTTTTAAATTTAACAGCGCCACCTATGAACTATTAATAACGCATGCTGGAAGCATCAGATTGGAAATTTTTACAATTTTAATTATTTTCTTCACAGAAATAAAGACAAATTGAATGACAGCAATACTAGATTTTGTCGTTAAGAATCCATAAGAAAATAAAATGCATATTTTTTAAATATAATATTTTTTATATAAGCTTTTGTAGTAGATTTTAAAACTACTTTGGATTCTCTGCTTTCACCTTCAAATAGGGAAAGTACAGCTCACACTGATTTCGAAGAAAAGCAAAACCGCAGTTGAGCGAGGATGAAACTTAGGCATTCATTTCAGACTTATGAAAGATGAGTTATTTTCGACGCTTTCCACTCTTTTGAAAGAAAAGAATATTGTCAATTGACGTCATAGGTCACGTGCTTTCATTTAAGAGAGTGAAGAGGGGGGAGGCGAAGAAAGCTTGCACGACTTGTTCCACAGAAGGCATCTTTCACACACTCTAGACATTTTTTATTCCCACACCGGTTGGGGTGCTCTTGAGGGAAGTGTCCATCGTTTCCTTTTCCACACTTGCTCATCTCGAAGAAAATACTACCTGTCTACGTGAAATAAGTTTTAAGATGTATAAAAACTGTTTTTTTTTTTTTTTTTTGCGCCTTTATTTTAAAAATGGTGAGGAAAATCCCTTCACACTCCAATTTTTCTCCGTCGATAATAAAGAAAGCAGGTCATTGGACAAAGAACTCTCTGTTTATCTTTCACAAAGGTGTTTAACTGGAAAAGTTTTTTTTTTTTTTTATTTATGCTGTCGATAAAATTGAACTTTATTCAATTGTTCATGTCTGACAAATGCAAGAATTTAAATTTCGTTGATAAATTCATCTATGTACCTGATTAGTATTATACAACATGCTTATCGCTAATCAATTTATAAAGTAATTGTACTAACTGGAGTACTAGTTTATATGAGATATGCAAAGATATTAAATTTTTATAACAGAGGCTCCCTTTAAAATAAATCTTCAGATCTTTACTTAAAAAGAATTTTGAATTAATTTTGAAAAATAATTAAAGTTTTAAAAAAGTTAATTATTGTTTTTTAAAGAGAAAAGAAAAAAAAAAGTGAATATATTTAACATGTTGCTTGGGATGAATAGCATGTTGAGCTTTGCAAAAGTATATTTGAAGTACCTTGCATGGAAGTAACTGACAAATACAGCGATAGTTTCTGTTACTTATGACACTTGGCGAAGTCAAGCCTGCCCGTCTGGGAAGGAGTCTTCCATATTTGAACAGAGCACCCCCCCTACGAGGGTGGAAGTACGACTTGGCTCATAGATGGCAGCTCCATCTGGGTCTTCCAATTTAGAGATAGGAAGTCAGAGAAGACCCAAGACCTGGTTCCTACCACTCCCAGATGTATTGATTTGGAATAGGAACATGGAGGATATTGCGACCATGACCTATTTTAAGTGCCCCGATCGCCATTAGTGAACACGACGGATCTTCAGATAAGCCAGGATTCGAACTCACTACCTTCCGATAACGAGAACAACGCTCAAACCAACAAGGCCACTGCGGCTTTAAATTTGCGATAGTTTTAAAACAATTAAAAAGAAAATGTAGTGTTTTTTAATACATTTGTAATTTGGAGTTGAATTTTTTGACAAGTGATTAACATTTTAAAATTTTGGAGTTTAAAAAAATCAAGACCACTTGGAGGTTAGTATTATACTATGCACTTAAAAACAGAAAAGGAAAGAATGTTTCAATATAGTGAAAACAACATGTGAAATCGACTCAATATTGATTTTTGTTTGTTTCCAATTTATTTAAATTAGAGATCTTTAATATAAAATTATGATCCTGCGGGATTGACAGTCGATTACCATTGAATGACATTTCAGTTTCCACCACGTTAAATTGCTTTACAAGAAGACTTTCCCCAGATAATGGGTCATATTCATGTGTCGCAAGGGAGAAAACCCGGAAAACTATCAAGCACCAATTCTGGCAAACGTGCATGTAGATGTGCTACATCCCTCACCCGCTGTTCAACAGCGTTTGGGATCGAACTTGGGATCTTATTCTCCGAAATAAACTGAGATTTGCAGTATCCTGATGGAATGACGTGGCTCTATGGTGTTCGATAGATAGTCAGTTCAATACCCGAACCAGCCGAATAGTAGTGTGAGAGCCTACGTACATTAAGAGTTATACAGTGTTTATTACTTTGAATTACGCCACCTAACGAACGAATATTTATATAACAAATGTAAGTGCTCCGTCTTTATTTTATATATTTCTCATTTCGAAAACCGTGATCTGTTGTTAAGGTTGTTCCGGTATGAAAAAATGATCAAATATCAACAGCAGAGCATCGAAATGTCGCTGATATTTAGTATTTGGAATTTTGTTTTCTTAATATTGCGTTTTTTGTTTTAAATAAATGTATTTGGTTTAAGTCTCTAGTATTATTTTTACTATAGACTTAACTGAAGACACGCGACAATATACGAAAATCGTGGGAGCGATTAGCAGGTATGGATTGATAAATGTGCGTGGTGGACCTGCTTTTATAACGACTGATATAATTACTCTCGACTGACCGGTATCTCAATCACATCATACATTAGCTTGAATACTTCATTCAATGGCAACGCGAAAACGGCAAGAACTTTCTTGTTTACCTTGTATTGTATTACCCTATTACTAATGCACAAGGGCCACGGTGGATTGGTTGGTTAGAGTGTCGTTCCCATTACCATAAGGTAGGGAGTTCGGATCCCAGCTTAGCCGAAGTTCTGTCGTATTCACTAATGATGACTGGGGCACGTTATGCCGTGGTTGCAATGTCCTCCATGTTCCAATTCCAAATGAATACCTCTGGAGGTGGTTGGAGCCAGGCTATGGGTCTTCTCTGGCTTCAATCTCTAAATTAAAAGAGTCAGGTGATGTTGCAATCTATGAGTCAAAGTCGTACTTCTACCTTCGTATGAGGCTGCTCTATTCAAAGACGGATGGCGCTCTTTGATTTCATTCGCCCAGTCCCTGAAGGACGAACTTGGCTTCGTTAAGTGTCATTAGTAACATCAACAATACAACCCTAATGCACAGGCGCGGTGGCCTGGTTGGTTAGGACGCCATTCTCGTTACCAGAAGGTAGTGAATTCGAATCCCAACATATCCCAAGATCCGTCGTGTTCACTAATGGCGACTAGGGCACTTAAAACATGTCGTGATCGCAATGTCCTCCATGTTCCCATTCCAAATTAATACCTCTGGAGGTATTAGGAGCTGAGCTTGGGTCTTCTCTGGTTTCTCACTCTAAATTGGTAGACCCAGATGGTGCTGCCATCTATGAGCCAAAGTCGTACTTCCACCCTCGTAGCTTCTAAAACGTATTCATTGCAATGATGGATTGTAACAACTTAAGTATGATGCTCTAGAGTTTAGATACATTCTATGAAAACTATTATATTTTCAAATTATAAATAAAGCATTTAATTTTTTCAAACATTGAAATTTTGAAAAATTCCTAATACATAAGAATGTGCTCTTATTGCTGATTCCATGTCAATAAGAAAACAAATTATATGGAACAAACCAATAAATAAATGTACTGACTGTGGATTGTGGGGGGGGGGAGTTGTTGATGGGAAAGGGAACAGTTTTCGTCTTCAGGTTTATTGCTCTCAAAAATGGATTCAAATGTCCGGTTTTTAATAGATAAAACTAACGAAAAGGCCTTGACACAATTAATTAAAATTTGCTTAGTAAAATTAAAAGTGAGTATTAATGTTGGGTCAATTACTTCTGATGGAGATACAAATTATATAAAAACATTTGAAATTTTTGGCCGTAAAATATATCAACTGTTTATTTTTCATGACTTTTTGTACATATTTTCACCACATCCATTATATTATATTATATTATATTTGATACTTGCCAAATGTTAAAACTTGGAAGAAATTTATTAACTGAAATAAAGGTATCAACTTCAAATAAGGACATAATTTCATGGCACTTCATAAATAGATCAAATAAATTGCAAATAAAATTCCATAAGTATATATACACTTTGAAAAAAAAAAAAAAATGAATGTATGTGTGTTTAGCTGTGTTTAAACATTAAGTTCAAACACTGTAGATGCCTTAGAATTTTTAGTTAAAATTAAAAATACTAAATTTAGGAGTAGCACACAACTACAATAGATTACATTAGAATTAATGATTCAAGATTTGAGTATTAAATTCGAGAAATCCTTAGAAAACATGCGTATAAATCTGTTCTTAGATGGAATAATAAGGAATGATGGCAAAATATATTTACAAATATAGTTTTCAAGTTTAAGACTTGATAAAATGCCTAGTTTAAGTACACAACGAAACACATCTGTGCTTGGCTTCATAACTTCCCTTAAGATCTTCTGTCAAAAATAAATAAATTAAAAAAAAAAATACTCTGTTTTTTTTTTTTTTTTTTTTTTAAACTCTTATAAAGTTTCACAACATCTTATTGAACTTTTTGTAATAATATTAGACGTTGGGTGGTCCAGAAAGTTCGTGCCGATATTTTAGGACAATTAAAACGCAGCTCATTTATATATCAATATACATTTATTAAATTATATAGGTACCATTCTGCTCCACAACCTTCCTCCATCTTTTGTGTTGCTTGAGAATTTCGTCCTTCCAGAACCTCTCAGATTTCTAGGCAAAACATTTGTCCAAATTTGATTTGATCGCAACCAAAGAGTCGAAATTTTTCCCATGAAGGAAAATCCTTCCTCTAGCATCCTCGCCATCAACCGCGCATATCTTATTTGCAGCTTGTGTGCCTTTTCAGAAAATGAAAAGCATTCAATGCCTATTATGTACCTTATTTGCCACCCTATTCGATGGCGTATAAAACTGATAAAAACGAACGAATCGTAACCAAACTTTTTTCAAATATGGCTTATAAATTGTTAATGAATTTGGGATTAAGGATTTGCATGAAACATAAAGGAGTAAAAAAAAAATTAAATCTTATATTAGCACTAGATTAAAGTCCTATGGTAAAAATAATCTAACTCCTATCAGACAAAAATTCGCAAAACTAGATTTATTTAATAATGTTCAAGAATAATTTAATTGAAAAATTAATTATACTGTAAACACTAGTAAACGTAATGTTAAAAATAATTGAAAGCTTTTTAATTTGATACTCTTTAAGTATAATCATTTTAAGTATTTTGTTATGTCTGCTTATACAAAATGGTAACGAAATGATAGCATTTTGTTATGTGCTTTTACAAAATGATAACGAAACGGTAGTATTTTGTTATGTGTGCTTTTACAAAATTGTAACGATAGATATTGGTCCTAATCGACGTGCCGAAAGGTATAAAACTTAAAAACCTATAGATGTAGAACCACAATATTTGTCCAAACCCAGGACTTTATTCTCTAAAGAGCCCTGTCATATCACCTGATTGCGGTGGGAACTTTTGACACTAAGTAGTGGATAGCCTTAATATTTACCACATATTATACTCTTCCAAGAATATTTTTAATAGGAAGTGGATTGTTCTCGCATGTCCCACTGGGAGGAATTTAGAAAATTTCCAAGCACCCACTTTTTCGGATGTGCATGCAGAACATAGAAACAATACAAATATACCGTGGTTCATCAGTGGCTGGTATCGAATTCGGAGCTTTCTACTCTCCAGGAAATGGTCATGCCACTAGGCCATGATGATCCACTAGTGAAACTCTAGATGAAATTCCGATTAGAAATTGGCATCCAAGGCTATAAAAGCCTAGTCTTACATTAAAAAAAAAAAAAAAAAAAAAAACAACGAAATTTTCTGTAGAGAGATTCCTTTAGAAACTGATTCATTTTATTTGATGTTTAAATCACTTTTCCTGCGATGTTCGCAGACACCAGATTAGGTGTTTTCGTGAGAGTAATTAAGACTACTAAGATTACTATGAAGTTGTTTTCTTCGCTTTTAAAGTTCTTTTTTTTTGTGTGTGAAACATCGCAGTGCGAAGGCGGACCCTGAGATGATAGCCAGATGTCTTCTTCGCCCGTCTACGGATCCAATGAGGAAGGGAAAAACCCTTTCTGATACATTAAAGCTGTCGTTTTTTGTTAGCTAGCTTACGACTCACATAATTGTCACATTCATAATTTTTTTATCGTTCTCTTTTACAATTTTTCTTTTTTCATTTGGAAAGTTTATATCGTGAATTAAAAACAAAACGATGCCTTACATCATTAAAAGATTTTCATCAAAATAACTTTAAATAAAAATAAAATGAAAAGTTCAGGACCGAAACATTTATATAAGTTTTTTTTATCTTTCGGAAAGAATAAAAATATTTTTATAGTTGTGAATGAGAAAATCATCCTAGAAAACTGAATTCGCTAAACACACATTAAAATACACGATAATAAAGTCGATGCACCAAGCGGATGTTATCCTACTGCTTTGAAATTTCGCATGCATAAATGTTTTGATCAAATATGCCAATGATTAAAATTTAGTGTCCAATGAATGAATAATGCGCATCATATCTGCGCATCTAGCACCTGTATTTAAGACGCGGCCCTTGAACAGTTTATAAAAATCTCTGTTACATTGTGATTTAGGAAACTTTTCAGTGACTGAAAAAAAAAATGTCCCCCTGCTAGATACGAGCTCATTACGAGCAACTGTCGAAAAGAGATCGTATTATTGGATTGCAAGAGGAGGATTGGGTAATCGTAGAATCGCTCGTCATATGAGACTAAGCGATGTGGTAATTAGAAGATACTGGCAAGAATGCGTGGACAGTGGCAGATTTCAGCGTTATGATCGTAGCAGTCGACCTAGATCGCTACAACAGGCTAAGAGGCAACAGTGATAGCCTGTCACAGCGTCTGATTCATCGTTATCAACCATAAGATATGAGACCCGCTCACGGATGTTCGCCATAATATTTGTCATAATGCGCACGAAGGAATAGAATCGTCTGAAATCAGATACTCCCTCGCAGCAAGCACCGAGGGTTGGTCATTTGCGTCCCACTCACGTCAAGAGGGAACGTTTGCAATGAGCACGTCAACATGTCCACTGGACGCATAATCAGTCGATAGCTTTTCTTTTTACGGATGAGTCCAGGATTAGCATCGAAAACGATAGTAGGCTCATTTTCATTTGGAGAAAACGTGGTACTCGTTTTCATCCATCAAACATCCATGAAAGGGATGCATAGGACTCGGGGCAGCATTTGTGTTTGGGGTGGTTTCTCTTTGGATGGACGCACAGACCTCCGTGTCTTTTCACGAGGAAATGTTAATGCTCACGCCTATAGAGATGACATCCTGGATGCTCATGTACATTCGTATGACGTGGCAATAGGTGATGCTTTCGTGGTCAAGGATGACAATGCGAAACCACACAGGGCTCGCATTGTGGGTGCTTATCTTAATCAGGAAACAATTGAGCGCATGCTGAGGCCAGCTTGATCACCGGTATTTAACCCAATGAAGCATGTTTGGACGCTCTAGGACGACCTGTAGCTGCTCTCAATCCCTCTCCTAGGACCTTAGCCACACTTTCAACAACTCTGGAAGAACGATTTCTCGCACTTGCTAGACAATTAATAAATAGCCCGCATAATTGAGAGTATCGCACATCGCTGCATGTGGCGTATTACTTCTCTGGGGGATCGTGTCCCATATTAAAGGTAATTTTCCAATACCAAACTTACACCTTCCATTGGTTCATTATCTACTTATGCTAATTTTTATAACACCATAATTGTCTGGTGATTTCTTTTTATGTTTTGTACTTTCCTATGCGTTGTATAATGCGTATAAGTTTCATTAAAGTCCACGTATAATTTTTTGCATTACCGTTATTTTTCCTTAATTTATGACAATCTGACTTGCTTTTAAACGAGATAATTCTACATCAATTAATGAATCAATTTTTCCTGGCTTAAAGAAATCAACATCAGCTAACGTTACATTTTTAGGAATATTTAATTTCTATACATCTAAATATATATACTGATTTGGCTTAATGTTTGTAATTTTTGCTGCGATCAAACACTCGATGCTAGCAAATAAAAAAAATTTGTTTGAAATGAGAGCACTCGTTCTTTTCCTAACTGGCATAATTCCCACTGAACACAGAGACTCTGATATTTATTTTTTTCTTTAAATAAACCCAATAAATCTGATAATGAAACGGATAAAACGTAAACTTGAGATCAACTGTCAAAGCAGGCGCGGGTCCTTTGAAATACCCCACTACTATCCAAAAATATAAACAACCATGTAAGCTAAAATAATTTTCTTCTCACTTGTAGCACAGGAAGTTAGAATTCGAAATTCTGAACCACTGTCTTGATGCGCCATGTTTGGACTTTCAGCATTATTTAAATTTCCGTCACTTTTAGAATCTGAGAGACTCGCCACATTGTTATTCTATTTTAAATTACCTTCAGTATTATATAATGTAATAATGATGAACGTTTTAAACGACACTATTTACACGGATATTACGAGGAACAATACTGAGTTAAATGTTTTCTACTTAAAGAATTTATGCGCAATAAGTGTTTTGTTACATGCTCATTATTATTATTTGAGAAGCAAATTTTAAAAATACATCACATTTAGACAAGACTTGAGAATTAAAATACAAATTGCAGAATCTTCATTATTTACAAATGAAATCTATTAGGGTGTCCGGAAAGTTCATGCCGATATTTTAAAACAATTAAAACGCAGCTCATTTAAATACTGATATACATTTATTAAATTATATAGTTATCATTCTGCTCCACAACCTTTCTCCATCTTGAGAATTCCGTCCTCCCAGAACCTCTCAGATTTCTCTGTAAAAAATCTGTCCAAATGGGTTTTGATGTCAACCAAAGAGTCGAAATTTTTTCCATGAAGGAAAATCTTTTATCCGGTATCCTCGCCATCAAGAGTACATCTCTTGCTTGCAGCTTCTGTGGAATTTCGGAAAAAGAAAAGCATTCAATGTTTTTGAATCACTGTATTTGCCACTCTACTCTAAGGCTTACAAAACTGATAAAAATGAACGAATCGTAACCAAACTTTTTTCCAAATACGGCTGAAGCTATCTTTTTTACATGTCCTTTGTTTTCAATAATTGTGATACAATCAGTCAGGTCTCTCGCGCTACCTACCGAAAATCGGCACGAACTTCCCGAACAACTCAATAGTTTTATAACTTTGCAAATTATTAACTGATTTTGACTTAATAATTAAAAGTAAATGTTTTAATTTTTACCTCTGGTGAGAGATTGCTGAATGGTTGCGCTACTCTTGTCGTGGTTGCTTGGGTCATATCGCATCTCCCGCCCGCATCCCTCTGGTGCTATTTGCTGGCACACTGAACAGTCAGCTTTGTATCGCGGTGGATTCTTCCATCATCCACATTTGAATAGGTAAATAAGCAACCAAACGTAACACGCAGGACTTAAAATTTCTTTTCCCATCAGACCGATTTGCTTTCTTTGCCCTGTCTGCTCTCCTTAATTATAACTCATTAAAAAAAATTTAGTCTATGTTTGCATAACTGGATAAATCACTCGCTGCTGGAGCATGGATGCTGCACCCCAAACCTCTTTGATTCTATAAGAGGAGTTGAGCAGAGGTTATTGTTGGCTAAGTGCGTATCTTATTAATAAAAATGTTGTTGATGTTTTCGTGTACCAGCCAGGCTGGCAATATGGTGTGCACTGCTCCAATTTTTCAACTGAACCGTAATGTGGTGTGAAGTCCAACTACCTCAGTACACACGTGCCATAGGTACCCGTTTATAGAGTAAGCAACCATTCATACAAGGAAAAGACAGATAGGAGAGAGAAAGAAAGTACATCCATTCCCGAGCTGGGACTTGAACCCAGAATCTCCCCATTCGTAGAAAGGTACGCTGACCACTAGACGGGGTAGGTTGTTATAAAACTAACTGTTAAGTAAATTAGATACACTTAACTATTGGTTTTGTTATAATTGTAGCTTAACAAGCAGTTGTAATTTCAATCATTTTATTATTGTGTTGTCCAATCCTTCAGGATCTAGCAGCAGCTAGATCAGAACCATTGATCTTACCTAGATCAGATAGATAAGAGACCATTAAGCTTAGCAATGTCCAGCACCGGAAGTGGACTCGCATGGACATCTTCCAAAGCTAACCTCAACAATAAAAGATCTGGGGAAGCCGGCAATAGTCGACACTTGGAAAAAGTCTGGAAAACCTTGATTATTGTATAACTTGTCATTTGGAAAAAATTAATTTTGCTGTGATATCTGTGGTTTTTCTTGGTGTTGCATTTTGTGTGGTCAGCAGATTCAGAAAATATAATTCACTCACTCTAACATCCGTTTAAAATTTATAAAAGAAATTTCCTAATAATCTGAAAAAAGTCTGACTATCCAAAACCAATGTCTATTTGGAACGTCTGAACTATTTGGGGGTGGGGGGAATCTGCTCTTCCTTTTGAAAAGAAACTTTAGCAGCGTCTTGCGATAGAAAACGTGAATGAATTGAGCTCACGGGAACGATTATTAATCATGGGTTTAATTAGCACTCATGTGTTCATATTCTAATACAGAGCATCTATATTAGCCATGATTTTGAATCTTCATGCATGTGTTACTGAGTTCAAAGGAATGTAATTCATTTTTTATATCATATTAGGTTGCAGAATTGATTTGTTATTCATGCTAGAAACTTTCTCTTTTATATAATAGTCATTTTAACCGATATTTTCTTCCATCTTCAAAAAGCTTTTCAAAAATTATGATTTACTTAGAATCAGATAACTAAATAATAAAATTACAAAATTTAAATTAAAATATTAATGGATTGTAATGGGTATAATTGAAAGATTTATTCTGACTGACCTGGTATTGTCGAGAATCATGTGTTCCGGGTATTAATAAAAGAAGGAAAATTATACAATTTGGAACCGAGCTAAGTTCTGAAACCTCATATATTCTTTGATTACTTCCAAATTTTTATCACACTTTTAAAACAAATTATAAATTATTTCTTTTTTTTTAAATTGATCATCAGTTCACAATCATTCTGTTTCTTATCAATCTAATGTGAATCATTTAGTATCAGTTGATGCACGTTATTCAAAAGTGCATCGATGACAGTCAAAAATTTTAATTAAATATTTCAATCCTGATTTTATGTGAGTGTGAAGAAATTACATTAATTTTCTTTATACAGGTATTGTTGAAAATAAAAAAAAAACAAACAAATAAGCGATATAATAATTAAACAAGTTAGTATATTGAATCTTCGATTTCGCTTGAAGCATGCAAATTCAAATGCCTGTTTCGACAGAATCCAATCACTGATGAATATTGCATGAAGACCCATGACACAAATGGACGAAACTCATTAACTAAGATTTAACTTTAACAATCAGACGTCGTTGTGTACGCAAAATAGTTTTCTTCACAAGATTACAGATCAGTTTACAAAATATCGAACAGACCAGGATTAAGATACGGTTAATTTGATAGTGGCTATTTGTCTACTTAGTTTTATTTGACCAGGACTTATAGTTTCTTTGACAATTGTTGTTGTTATTTATGACAATCTGCAAAGTCAAGCCCACCCGTCAGAGAGTGGGTGAATGAAGTCAGAAAGAGTGCCTTCCGTTTTTGAACAAAGCACCCTCTCACGAGGGTGGAAGTACGACTTGGCACATAGATATCAGCACATCTGGGTCTTTGAATTTAGAGATGGGAAGGCGGAAGATCCAAGTCTTGTCTCCTAACCCCACCGGAAAAATAGATTTAAAACGGCAACATCGAGGACATTGCAACTACGACATATTTTACGCACCCCAGCCTCCATTAGTGAAAAACTTTTTTACTTTTTAAAATCCATCCTATAGTAAAAATAGTAAACAAAGGAAATTTTCTCCTTAAAACCAGCTTGCTAATTTTTACCATTTCATTTTCGACAAATATTATTTCAAGATCAATTAATTCTCTTTTGAAATTTGGTCACCCTAATTATACACTAGCAATGTTATAAAAAAATTTTAATCTGTGTAAAGGTATACATTTTAATACATTCCATCCAATAGCCAATTAAATTATATTCGTGAAAATTTTAATTTCTATTTTAATATTTTTTCTTCTACTGAAAAATTACTGTATTGCTTTCAATTTTTATTTTTATCAAATATACTTTCTCACATACTAGAAATATATGGGTATAAAGAAATATACTTTAAGAAAGAAAAAAATCGTGTGAATTCTCTCTGTAAATAACGGTTCGCGAACTCTTAAATTTTTATATCATCATAATCTTTAATTAATAAAATATTTAAACCACTAATTAAATGCAATAATTAGATAACACTAACATTAGTTAAATGCAACAGTTATATTTCCTTTATCGTAATTGAAACGAAATAAATTATTAAAATGCTATGCAATAGAGAGGTAAGCAAAACGATTCATAATATAATTAATTCTGTATGCTTAGAGAAACTCAAACATTACAAATTTTCATTCCAAATTTGAAGAAACATAAAATTTATTTTTTATATTTGGTTTATATTGCATTTTTATTCATATTTGAATTCATTATATTCCATTTCATTGTGTAAAGTAAAATGAAACTGATTTAATTGAAATTATATCAATCATTTTTGTTGCTTCATTCAAGTGAATTTGTCGACGTTTTGCAAGAACTACATTTCTATTATGTTCATAGATTTTGTTTTTCAAGGACTTTATTTAAATACAGTAACTTGTGAAATCGTATTGCATCAATATCTTTTACAAAACTTTTGCTTCGTTATGATGTAAACTCTTTAATAAACATGCTTTTAATAAATTTATAATATATTGTGCATAAAAGTAAAAAAAATAAAGTACAATTTCTGGTATTTTCTAATGGAAGCCACCTGGGTGTTCTATGAGTAAAAATCATTAATCAAAATGTAAATAACGAAATTTTGTACTCTGGTATTTTCTCGTCGACTATTTTGATCAAAATATTTGTCGCCAAATGTTATAAATTTTAATGATTTTTTAAAATGTGAAGGGGGAAAAAAACTGTTAACCTATATCTTTACTAAAAATTAATATTTAAAATTATTTTCAATTCGTTTTCCGAGTTTTTTTTTTTTAAATCAAAAATTTATCATGTTCTAAAAATATAAACTTAAATATAATAAACGATATAAAATAGGAGATTATTTAGGTATGTGGTTCTAAATCAAAACACTTCATAGCATCTCTTGCGCGGAAATTTGATCAACGTTATAATACATAAATAAAAAGAGCGAATTTATTTCTTTATTAAAATGAATTAAAACACTTGTAAAATATAGTTGCAATATAAGTAAAATAATTTTTAATAAAAGTATAAATAAATAGTTATATAATTAAAGCATAAAAATGATAGAATGAAAGGTAAAATGTCATATGATCATATTTTATTAAATATTATATTTTTTGTTCTATAAATATTCTGTTTTTTAATTTTCGATTTTATCCAAAAAATTGAAAGTAATTTTTGGTAAAATTCTATGAACATTATATTTTTACTTGATTTTTATAATTTATTGTATATATATTTTTAACTATGAGTAATCCAACAAAAAGGCAGTAAAG
>JAPDSC010091664.1:0-28055 GCA_026290005.1 Latrodectus geometricus | reverse complement strand
CTTAAAATAATTACTTTCCCTCAGTACTTAAAAAAAAAAAAAAAAAAGAAAAAAATTATTAAAAAATTTATAGTAATTAGCAAAAACAAAATTATTACATAATAACAAAAACATAATAATTAGCAAAAACAAAATTTTGCCTAAATTGATCTTCTTTTTATAAACTGCTTATGTCATGTACTGAAATAGGATATTTGAAAAAATTGAAGGAGATGAATGCTATGGCACTAGAATAACATTTTGATGGCGATCATGAATCATTTTAAAGAAGTTAACAAGACATAAGAAAGCTTAAAATACCTTTTGTTTAAAAGAAAGATATGAAATTTAATTTATTTCCCAGCAGTTTTTGCATTTACAATCTTAAAAAAATATATGATAGGTATCACAATGAATGAATATGTTTTATAATTTAAAAAAAAAAATATATATATATATATATATATATATATATATATATATATATACGAGGCTTACTGGGAAATTTTTTAGATACGCGCAGACGAGAATTTACAAAATAAAAATAATGGTTTAATTTTAAAATACAAAGTATTTTAACACAGAAGACGATTTTTTACTGACTTACTTCTACTTGTTTAGCGTTTAAACAGAAGATAAAATGGAGTTGACGCGAGAACATTTTCGCGCTATGATTTTCTACGAATTTGAAGCAGGATTAAATCAAAAAGAATGCGTTCAACGATTGCAATTAGCATTTGGTGATGAATCTCCAGCTCGTGCTTCTGTATTCAGATGGCTTAGAGAATTTAGAAGAGGTCGCAATTTTCTTCAGGATGAAGAACACACAGGAAGGATGATAATCGCTGGTAATGGATGATAATCGCTGTACTTATCAAATGATACAGAAGGAACTTAACATTGAATCCGCAGACATACACAAAATCATTCATGAAGAATTACATATGAAATAAGTAGTTTGCAGTTGGGTTCCCCATAATCTAACTGAGCATCAAAAAGAGGAGCGTGTCAGAATCAGTAAAGAATCTCTTAAATTGCTAAATGATGGTGGCCACCGCATCATTTCTAAAACTGTAACAGGTGATGAAACGTACATACCGTTTTTTGACGTTCCAACATGTCAAGAAAGCAAAGTATGTGTCTTTGAAGAGGATCCCACGCCGACAATGGTGAAAAAACAACGCGCCCTGAAAAAAGTGATGTATGCCGTTTTCTTTAGAAGTACTGGATTGGTCAAAGCCATCAAGTTGGAAGGACAAAAGACTGTAACAGCAAACTGGTATACCACTAAATGCACCTTCACATACAGCCGGATCAACAGTTGAGTTTCTTAAACAAAAACAAACTAAAGTGATCGAACATCCTCCGTATTCACCTGATCTAGCTATGGGCAACTTTTGGTTATTGTTTAATCTAAAAAAGAATTTACGTGGACGTCGTTTTCATTCAGAAGAAGAGATTGATGTGGCTATAAATGCAATTTTTTCAGCTATTCCAAGAAATGAATGGCTTGAGGCATTTAATCTGTGGAAAATTCGTCTATAAAAGTGCATTTATCCTGGAGGAGACTACTTTGAACACACTTAAAATTTTGTAAGTATAATTTTAAAAACCTAGTTGTATCTCAAAAATTTCAGAGTGGCCCTCGTATATATATATATATATATATATATATATATATATATATATTGACATGTGTATAGTACCTGCAAAAAGAAAAAAAAACTTAAAGTAGCAAAAAAAAAAAAAAAAAAATGGAAAAAAAAAAAGATTAATTCCTATAGGTTGTAAAGTCACACAGTCATTCATTTAAACTGATGGAACTAATAAGATCACTGCCATTCTTTTGCGGAAGATTATCTCATAGATGTAGATACTGATAAATTAGTTTATGATACTTAGGGTTTCCTTTGAGAAGTCCCAACATGCTCTGTTGAAACACGATTGGATGACGAAGTAGGTTATAGAAGAATATTATATTCTAATAAAAATATTTACAGAAGTCGTATAGCTAAGAATTGTATTGCTTATAAAGGGCATATGGGTGACATCTTAGGTTTCAAAACAGAAGATTGGTCAAGGTCCATAACAAATATTGCTCGAATAGAATACATTACCAATGTACTGTTTAGATAAATAAAATTCGAAAAAACAAAGTACTCTTTAAGATTCTAGCAGCTCAACCTTGCAACAACTGCTGTTCAGAGAAGCATTGAATCCGATAAATTGGGGATATTATGAAAGTGCTTACTAAATAGAAAATTTTAGAACTTATCAATGAAACTGATATAATTTGAAATCACTTGTGCTCAATTAGTCTAACACTGTTTACTTACAGTGTAAAGTTTATATATATATATATATATATATATATATATATATATATATATATATATATAAAACTAAGACTTTCTTTTTTGATAGTGTAAATTTTCCATAAAAGTTTTCCTGAAAAGTTAAATGTTAAATAAGTTAAATAAAGTTTTTAATAAGAGAATATAAAAAGTAATTGAATGAAAATATTTCGAACTAAATCAATTTATCAATATAATTAATTAAATGTTTGTTACATTTATAATTACAGAAGTCGCATAATACGATGAATGTTAAAAATACTTGTTAAGATATTCTTTTATTTTTGTAATTAAATTAATATAAATGTATGTTATAAGGTTTTTTCAAAATATCTTTGTTTTCTTATGATATTCAAATTCTCTGTTCCAACGATTCTCTTAAAATATAATACAAAATATATACGATATATCTGAAATATTCTCTGATTTATTTATTAAAAATCTGAGGAGAAAACTCGGAAAAATATTTAAGAGAGAAAGTTATACTTTAATTGCACCATTCATTTACATAATTATTAATAATTCCTTTCAAAATAAAAAAAAAATAATGAACAAAGCGAGGTAAAGTATTGATAAAGAGCCATTTATCTTTTTACTATGATCCCCCATACATCATTTAGTAACCGATGTCGGAGAATAGAAGATAAAAACCTGCTCACTCTCCCCAGATTCCAGTTGGACCGTTCAGTTCCTTTTCGAACTTAAGGGCAGGAAGTAATTACTAGCACGACATTTCCGGATTTTCTTTTGTGTTCTATCTCTTTTTAAGTATGTTAGCTAAAGATGAATTTATAATGATGAATCTTTTACGGAACTGCGCGATGTTCATACAATGCAAGTACTTAAACTTTCAACTATAATATGACAATTTTGAAAGTCCTTTTTAATAATACAATCACTCATTTACTATATATTTATAATGCTAACCGCATTTAAAAATTGCTATAACTGAGCTTAAAAGCTAGCTTATGAATCATGTTGATAAATTGATAAATTGTTGAATATTTTCTATGAAACAGAAACTAAATGTTTGAAAATCCTCAAATCTCCTATTATTTTACAAAATGAACAATTAAATACATAATTATATATATATATATATATATACATATATATATATATATATATATAAATATATATATATATATATATATATATATATATATATATATATATATATATATATATATGTGTGTGTGTGTGTGTGTGTGTGCACGTGGTGGTATTAATAGAAATTTATTTGAATGATTTCAAATAAAATAGTTAGATAAGTAAGTCATACGTTATTTACACAAATTTAAAAAATGAAAATTTGAAAAATCTCTCAGCATTTAACCAGTGATCATAGTAACAAAATAAATAGAAAGGATCTTTTAACATGCGAAAGAGATCTTCCCAAAGGCTTTGACAATGCCACATGGACTGTTATACTTCAAAGCTATATTCAAAGCCATTTTATGCCGTTTAACAATAAAGGCTATTCTAACTACTGATTTTCTCGTCATTCTCACGTCACAAATGGACATACTTTAAATCATTTGGTATTTGTATAGATTGTCATTTCCAAATAAATTTTTCTGTAATATTTCTGGTCTTTTTTGTGTTCATCATAGTAAATAATGTTTAATTCATTTTAAAATTATTATAATATACTGCGCGCCTTAAATCAGTGGCTTAGGATGCAGTGATTATTAATGTGTTTTCTCTTTGGGTTGGTTCTGATGTTATCGAACAATGAGTTAGAATCTCATGATAGATTTTCATTGATATTATAATTCTTTAAGTCGTCTCTAATATTTTTTTTGTTGAATTTTTATATTTTCAGAACAGACAATTACTTGTATCTTTTTAATATGAGACTGGCAATTTTGTAGTTAGATGCCATACAACGTAGCCCAATGATTGAAGGGGGCACAAAATTAAATAGGGGGTTTTCCCACATGAAAATTTGACCATTTTTATCGTTGTCAGTATGATAAAAAGAAGTTTTTATCATAAATACTATTATTGTAAATCTCTGAATTTTGACTACCTTCAAACAATTTCTTGATTTCCGACAACAAATTGATTGGAAATTCCCTAGAATCCCTACTTTCTAATATCTGAAAAATATCTGAATTTCATATAGTAGTTTTAAAAAATGAAAATAATACAATCGTTGTGTTTTTTTCTCTGAGTATTTTTAAGTGCTATTATTTATGATTTTTCTTGTTCATAACCATTCCCACAATTTTAAGAAAATTTGATTAGAGGGATGTACCCTTAATAGAAATCTTAAGTACCATCATTTTACGGATTTCGTGTGGATTAGAATGTAGTTGGTCGAGTAATGAAATTTCAGATAAAAAAATGACACCCCCTCACACAGATCTATTGAAAAGACTTTTAATTAGATCAAGTCGAAAGGTCAGTTAAAAACAAGTTACGATTTAGTAAATTTTTTGAGGTTACGATTTAGTAAATTCCATATTCAATACATAGATTGCTTATTTTCTGAATCTTAAAAAATAGGAAATTATGTAAGTGGTATCCAAAAGTACTGAGCACATTAAATGCCCTTTATTTCATGTTTAATTGTTGGATTAAGCCCAAAAATGATACTACCTATTACAAGCAAAACCCTTGACTTGCCTTTTAATTTATTCATTAAAAATAAAAAAACAACCTAAAATTTTACACGTTTTTAAATGAAGCAAAAGAGCTAGAGAGATCATATGTGTGTGTAATTTGAATACTTAAAAATATTTTTTTAAAAACGAATTTGAGAATATTACAAAACCGCAGAAGATGAAACACAGTAAAGAAATCTAGAAGTGAATTTGATGTATTTGATGAATCTAGAATGTAATTGGTATTGATGTTACATAAATAGAAAATAGTTTTAAAAGTATATCAAATGTTATTTCTGATTTTAAATTAATAACTTACTCAAAAAATTTAAAAAAACATAAATTTGAAACATTTTCAAAAACCGCAAAATTTTATAACAAAAATGTTGATGAAAACCAAGGAAATTTGTTTGTAACGTACATGATTGTTAATGTAAATTACTCAAGAAAGATTCTGCAAAACATACTGAGTATTAATTATTTGTGTATTAATTGTGTCAAAAATCTTTAATCAGTGCACTTGACATATTAAGCATCGAAATAAGAAATTGCTAAAAATTGTAATTTTTAAGTAATTAAGGAATTAGCAAAAATATAATAATGCATCAAATAAACACGTATTAGAAATATATTGATGTTTTGCTTTTTTTGATTTTACGAAAATTTTAGAGCTCCAAAACATTTTTTGTATCTATATCTCTGCATAGAGAAGGCCGCCTAAATGTGTACCATATATAGTGATCAATCTTTACAATGTTAAGTTGTAGCTTTGGATTTACATCAAATTATGGAGTATATGAAATTGAAAGCACGAACATGCGCAGAGTCTCTGAAATTGTATCAAAAGAGCTTCTTCTACTAATGGAAAGACTATTACTTTAGTTTTGCCAAAGAATCCAGACAACACAATCTTAAACGTGTTCCAATACAATGGAAAGAACTACAGCAATTTTGAAGTTCTGATTTTTTGTATTTGAATTTAAGTGTTGGTTAGTTGATCACATTAGCAGCATCTTTCGTTATTGTCCTTAGAACGGATACAGGTAGCTTTCGACTTCATCAAGCCGGAGTGTTTTTTTTTTTTTTTTGCTTTTCCGTGATAATCCCTTTGTTAGCATTATCAAAGAATCTGTAAATAGCCTTTATCTGTTTTCTGGAACTCATTACAACGAATTATAACGAACGATAATTCAATAAGATTTCACTAGTTTATTTTTTAAACAGGCCTAAAGTTATAATTTATTAAACTTTTTTTATCAGATTTATTATTCTCAATAAAGTATTTTCTAATGAATTTTCTCATTCATAATGAACATTGTTAATGTTCTAAGTTCTCTAAGTTCAGCTTTCTATAAGATGATTTTAGAACGATGATGTAAATTTGAGGCTAACATTATTATTTTTTTATTGATGTGGTGCATTTTGAGTAACGCTTTACCTCTAAAGGCCTTGACTGTCTGCCAGCGTATTTGTATAGATTAAAGATTTAGAGTTCTTGTGTGAACAGATTTTTGACGCTAACTATCTTGACTCTTACCCTGAATTTGTAATGTTAGTATGTACTGCTCAGAGATATTGTAAAGCCAGAGATGTAATGATATAACAGCCAATTTTCTGGGCATTTGTAATAAATAGTTTTTTTTTTTACTTGGAATAATATGGTCTGTTAACTAATATATAATTTTCATCAATAGCTATATTTTTATAATTTCTGAAGTCTTGAAAAACTCAAAAGCAATATGCATTCTTACAACATTTGATGGTAAACAGAAGATCATAGAGTTTTTAAAATAAGTGATATAAAGCGTCTTCCATTCTAATTTATTGCTTAGTAAGGGAGAGGTCATTCCCCAATCTCAGTGTACGTACCTTTTCTCTTTCTGGATGTTCTTTACACCTCACAATAACCAATAATAAGCAGAAATGATAACATTCCTTTGCCAAATTCCCTTCAACTGCAGTTAGTTATCTTTGTCGTGTTCTAAAAATGTTTTTTTCACAAAAAATAGAAGAAATATTGCAAATAGGAAGACATCCTCTTTGATTTTAGCTGTATTTGGGATGGTAATTATGCATTCTTTTCAATATCAATTCCCTAAAAATTCAACTTTGATTAGTGCTAAAAAGAAGGTTTAAAGCTAAAAATGTTTCAATGAGAGAAAAGTTAGTTTCAAATAACGCAATAGCTAGGTGGGTGCTGCTTGCACTGAATCCTGAAGGTTTCGTTTTTATACTCATTTTTTGTCACATAAAATAATTTACATTAGTCTCTACATTCACTAATTGGACGATATGAGGCTGTAATGATTTAGTATTATTATTCCATTTTGATTTTAGAAATTTAGTGATGGCAATCAGTGTAATTCAAGTATTCTAATGAAAACATCTGTTAACAACACAAAGAGTTTATTTTATTTCTTCTAAGAAATGAAAACTTAATCTTTTCAAATAACACTTAAAAGATAAATGACGTATAATAATGCTTATTAATTCTCAACATAGACATAAAAGTAACTCAAAGCCATTTTGCTCTCCTTTCTCAGCAAAAATAACGTCGTAAATATAAAAGCATAATAATTCAATTGTTGCCATTCCCAACTTATTAAAACAAAGATAAATAGAAAGATTTTTAAATTGACAATTACTTAGTGGTGCCGGTGCTTAGGAGGTAAGCATTCTTTCTTCTTTATTTTGAATTCAAACTCACTAGTGATCATAAAAAGAAAACAAATATCATTTCCTCCATATCCTTTAGCAAAATATTTCATACCCGATTATTATAACTAAGCAGTCTGTAAAGAGACAAAGAGAAAGAAATTAGATGGATAATTATTGCAGTCTCTTGAACTCAACAATAACTTAAAATCTTAGGATGGACTTTGGCCACCGCAGACAAGGCCAAATTCTAAACGGAATCAATGAAAACTTTGTGTATTTATCTCGCAATAAGTATAGTGTTTCTGACAAAACAGAAAAGCTATAATTTTTTAAAAAAAATTCATCATAGTACTATGACTAGGTGGGGCATTAAATACGAAATGAAAGTGTACTGTGTACAATTAGCACCACTATTTAGGTTGGTTAGGGCGTCGTTCTTATTAATGCAAGGTAGGGAGTTCGAATCCCGGCTTATCCGAAGATACGTCGTGTTCAATAATGGTGGCTGGGGCACGTAAAATATGTTGGGGTTGTAATGTCCTCCATTCCAAATTAATACTTCTGTGGGTGTTTAGAGCCAGGCCATGGGTTTTGTCTGGCTTCAATCTCTAAATAGGAAGACCCAGATGATGATGCCATCTATGAGCCAAAGTCGTACTTCCACACTCGTATAGGAGTACTCTGTTCAAAAATGGAAGACGCTTTTTCTGACTTCATTCACCCTGGCTCCCTTACGGGTGTCTTCGCCAAGTGTCATGCAACAACAGCGCCACTATATAAAAAAAGAGTTCTTCATTGATAAGGGTTACACTTTTTCCCTGATACTTTCTAGGACACTTTTTGATAGCAGTAACAAAGTTCAATAAAACATTTGTTTAAATTAATAAAATTTATGTTTATACATTTTAACAAGTTACTTAAAAATACATTGAGGTAAATTTTACTTATTTGATTTCTAGTTTTAAACTATTAAATCTAACATTTTAGATAATAATTTATTTAGTTGATTATATATTGATTATTCATATAATGTTAAGAAAATCAAAAGAATGTTGATGATGTGAAATATATTTTTAAGTGTCCTGTAGTTATCGTTGCTAAGCATAATTTTGCATAAATGATGAAAATTTCTTTCCGATAAAAGTTTTCGAATATTAGATTGATCTATTACATTTTTGCATATAATACAAATGCTTATGTTAATTTAAATATTTGTAGTTTCTCCTGAATATAAGTTGTATGGTCAACTATGTATTTAATAATTAGAGGCTTTCAAGATATTGAACCCATATCAATATTTCACATGCTAACTTTATGCTAGTTTTTTCTCTGATTGCTTAAGACATAAAATTACAATAAGTAAAATATATCAATTCTATTTCAAATAAAATCCATTAATCCAGCTGGAACTCAACATTAAGGCCTTTCTGGATGTTGTTCGAAGCAGAAAAATTTTTTGAAGAAACGTTCTGAAACATTTATCACTTAATAAATTTTCTTACTAGGATTTATATATCATTATGTTTAACAAGAAACATTTTGTTAATAATTTATGTTATTTTACTTTTAAAAAAATTACTATTTTAATCTTGTTTTGAATATAATAGCATAATAAAGATTTACTTAAAAATTTAAAATTTCATAAAAATGAATTACCATTGACAACTAAAAAAACAAGGATGAGAAGCTACTACAAATTCATTCACAAGGGCAGCAATTATTATTGTGATTTCAAATAAAAATGCATACAATAAAACGCTTTAGGAATTAATATTAAAATCATAAATGACGTCACATTTTACTTTATGGTGCAAAATTAATAGACATTTTCATTAATCAATCACTCTTACTGTGATGTTTCATAGGCATGCAATTTGACTTGTGGAACAGTTCAGGATTTGATTTGACATTCTTTCAAACTTTTCCCCCTCTGGCTAAGAACAATCTTTCTGAGGAAGTTTCCTAATTATTTAATGTTTATTCTATTTCTTTGTAAAAATTATTTTTATTCGATTTATAATTTTATTAACTTTCTAGAAATACTTTATTTTAAAAAGTGTTTTTTTTTGGGGGGGGGGGAACGATAAAATTGTAAAATATATTATATTCAAGCATATAAGATATAAGATGTTTTCATACGTTTGAATACTTCTATAAGAAGGGATTTTTTTATATCTCTTAGTAATTATTTATAGAACATATTTTAGTTAATTAGAAACTATTTTAAGAGTTAACTATACTTTTGTCAAAAAACTGCATGTTTAAAATTTTAAAAATTTCATGCACCATTAAATAATTATTAATGAATAAAAAAAATCTAATTTCACATGTGTAAAAAATACGTTCAAAATAAATAAAGGTAAAGTATGCTCTTATTTTAATCCCTATTAAAGAACACTTTAAAAGTTTTAAAAATAACTTTATAAAAATAAAGATATTTTATAGGAAAAATAATAAATGTATAAAACCATACGATGTATGTATTAAATTAGTATGTTTCTTTTTGTTTTATATTTTTATATAATTCTAGATGCGATTTTGAATTAATGAAAAACTTAAAACAATATATTTAGCTACTTTTTTAATATTACATTTAGATTTTTTAAAATTACATTTAGTTTAGGAATAAATTGCTGTGAATTATAATATAAATTGTACCAGTTTGGCTTGGAATATTTCTGATTTTATTAAAATAAATAGGTAATTTTGCTGGAATTAGCACATTTTGAAAGAAATTTATGTCAGTTTTAGCTATAAATGTAAATAAAGTGTTTTGCTTTCTTCTATGAATGTTATATTCTGCATTAATATTCCTGAAGTGAAGTAATTTAGTTATGAAAATAGAAAGCAGATGAAGATTTACCAATAAGGATTTTTTTTCAATTTTGAAATTCATTAAATTAAGAAAACGTATATATTTAAAAATGTATTATTTGTTTTTAATCTTGCAATAAAAGTACGTTTGTGGTTAATGTTACTGGGGGGAAGAAATTTTATAATTTTAGAACTTGACTTAAGATATTTTTGGTCGCATTTCTTCTGAGATTTCACATATAATTGACGATATTCTTTGCTGCATTTTTCCTGACACAAAAATGTTAGATGAAATGTCCTTTTTAATAGGTAATTGTTGATAGAAGTCATTGAAATGTTAAATACTTCAAATAGTAGGAAGATTAAACTTAGAAGCTGGAAATTTTAATGAAGATGCCATAAAATGTATAACTGAAGAGTGAAAAAGGATATCAAATGAAAAAGTCTAAAAAAACGGAAACACCGTTTTGTTATTGAAACACCTGGAAATGTTTTGTCTTTTAATAAGGCTGAACAAGTTCAGAAAATATAGCAATAATAATTGAACTAGAATTTTATAAAAGCCTAGTACAATTGGCATTTCTATATCTCAACTATATATAAATTAAAATTTTTATTTAAAGAAATTCGAACATTAAGCATAAATGGCTGTTATTCCGAAAAAAAAGTTAAGGGCATTCATTTCAAGCGGTTTACCATCTTCAATGTCTTATTTCATTGAATGAGACTTCCAGAAAGGCTGGTTAATAAAATTATATTTCTTTTTTAAATGATTCAAATTAAATGTCCAAAAATTAAGGTAGATTTTTTTAAATGTTTGGAAATTTCAGAGGAATATGAAAGTTATGCAATTTATATATATATATATATATATATATATATATATATATATATATATATACTGCTCAAAACAATTAAAGGATATTGTGGTTTTAGATGGATCTTGTGGCTGGGAAACTTTTTAGCTGATTGATACATGGTAAGTACAAACGTAGTAAGTTATATGAGAATAAATTACACATGTTTGGCAGAAAAAATTGCATTTTATTGCGCATTTGTGTACAAAAGGAAAAAAACACAATTTGAGCATATGAGAGAAAAAGAATAAGAAAAAGTGTTTTCTTCAAAGGAAATAGTTTTCAGTAGGGGGTATGGTTTCCTCGGACGTCCAGCAACAGCAACGTTGAACACCTTTGAGGCATGGATTCAATGAGGCCATTAATCACGAGTTGGGGTATTCTGTCCCACTCTTCCAGAAGAGCTCTTCCCAGTTCTTGGAGAGTTTGTGGGGGTGATTGGTGGCCAGCAACATGTCTTCCTAGAACGTCCCAAACGATCTCTATTGGATTCATGTCTGGAGAGCACGCTGGCCATTCCATTCGTACGATTCCTTCATCGAAAAGAAAATCCTCCACCAGCAGCATGATGTAGCCTGCAGTTATCGTCCATTAAAATGAAGTCATCTCCGATTGCTGCAGCGTAAGGGACTACAATAGGTCTGAGGATCTCATCTTTATATCGGCGACCAGTCAGAGGTGCATCTCGAATGATATAGAGGTCAATGGAGATGCCACCATACACCATCACTCCCCCATCACCAAATCTGACACTGCAGGAACGCCGGATTATTCCTACTGCCACTCCAGATGAAAATACGTCTATTATCAGGATGAACAAAAAAATGGACTCGTCAGAAAAAGAACATTGCTCCATTCATTCCTCCTTCAGTTCACATGCTCTGTTGCCCACACCCTGCGGTCGCGACGATGCCTTGATGTTTGTTTAACATACATCATCGGTCGGCGAGCATACAGACCTACGCACTGGAGCCGGTTTCGAACAGTCTGAGTTGAAACCGTGGTGTCAGTAGCCGAGTGAAGGTGTTTTTGGAAAAGTGTAGCGTTCATATTTTGGCGTCTACGAGCCGTTAACACTAAATAACGATCTTCCTTCAGCGTTGTAGCCTGTCTACGACCTTGCCCTGGTCTCGGCCTGCACCTCCAGTCACCAAAAAACGGTTCCAGATCCTGGAAATCACACTTTGTGACACTCCAATTACAGCATTACTTCGGCTTGAGTTTGGTCACCTTCTAACCTACCAACAACTGTCCAAGTTTCTGAATCAGTTAAATGACTTCGCTTAGACATCGTACTCATCGAAACAAAACAGTCACTGAATGCCGATCATCATTGTCTTCATTGTCTTTCATTCAGTTGAAAGTCAAATTTCATTCACTGCCGCTGAAGCGACTTTTTTAACGTCGAACTCAAAATTAGCATACTCCACAGTTTGAAAATCAGAAAAAATTTGCATTTGTGATTCTCTTTGTTCATTTTCAGCAAAAAAAAAAAAAAAAAAAAAAAAAAAAAAAAAAAAAAAAAAAAATTCGCTCATATTTTTATTTTATATAAAACTTAATTGTTTTGAGCACACAGTGTATAATATATAAGGAATGAATTATTGAACTATTAATCAAGAAATCAGTGCAACTTAAAAAATTAATACTAACATATCAGTTGTAATGTCTTGAGCCTATAGAAATGAAACAGTAATTTTAGATGATAGGTGGATAGTAAATTCTCTATTTGAGCTTGTCAGAAAAATTGATGACAATGATAGATTTAAAATGAATGAACTTACAATGTTTTTTATATTTAAGACTCATTATAGTTTAATGCAGTGTTTCTCAACCTTTTAGTATTCACGGCCCGATTTTCAATCATAATTTTCATCGCGCCCCTCCTCCCCACCGCATACAATAAAATATATACAATAATAATGTATTTTGATTATTTTGGCGCTAAACCTACACTACATCCTTAATTTTAAACTTTACAAATTACCAAGAATACCGAAATTTATTGACATTTTGCAACACCGATCCTCAGCATTGAAAAAACAAGAATCCTATGCTTTTTTATTGCTCTTGCGTCCAGCCATGTCGGGCATTCTCACTGTTTCGCGAAAAGTTTCGATTTGTCTGGAATTTGTCTGGTCAGAAAAAAATTAAGCTAGGAGCGTGCGCAGATGTGAATAAATGTTTTCTCATAGGGAGAAGGAGAAAGTTCTATGACGCCAATTTCAATTCCATACAATCTCATTCGAGTCGATCCTTCTATCGCTATTGAATCTATTCTGTATGTGTATATTATATATATTTTCGTGTAATTGCAATTCACCGTATTAAATATTCACGGTAGCAGACTTATGCAGAATCATGGATAAATTTTTAAGCGGGCGTAAGCGAGCATTAGACGATAGACAAGCATCAACAAGTACACAGATGAGCGTGGTTCCGAAAATAAAATCAAGAAAATATTCTCAAGAATACTTAAATTTTGGGTTCACTAGTACTGAAGTAAATGAAGAAGAAAGGCCCCTGTGTATCATTTGCTCAAAAATGTTGGCGGCAGACAGCATGAAACCTAATAAACTTTAACGACATTTGGAAACGCTTCATAGTGAGTACGTAAACAAACCCAGAGAATTCTTCGAATTAAAATTAAAATCATATGAAAAGCAAAAATCATTGTTTAAAAAAACTTTGTCTGTGAATGAAAAAGCTTTAATTGCCTCTTACAAAGTTTCACATAAAATAGCCAGATGTAAAAAACCTCACACCATTGGTGAAGAGCTTATTTTGCCAGCCGCGATTGATATTGTAGAAATTATGTTTGGAGATAATTTTGCAAAACAAATGCAGTCTATACCTCTTTCAAATGATACTGTTGTCCGTCGAATTGCTGATATAGCTGAAGATGTAGAGTGTCAGCTTTTGTCGAAGTTGAGTTACAAATTGCTCCCAATACAACTTGATGAGGCAACAGGTAGTAATAAAGATGCTAATTTTATTGCCTATGTTAGATTTTGTGATGATCTGTCAGTAGTAGAAGAATTACTTTTCTGCAAACCAATAGATTTCAAAGCAACAGCACTCGCTTTATTTGCTATCTTAAATGATTTTATGAACGAGGCAAACATAGAATGGAAAAATTGAGTCGGAATATGCACGGATGGTGCTCGTTCTATGTCAGGAAGATTCCAAAGTATTCAATCACTTGTGAAACAAAAATCGCCACAGTGCGTCTGGACACATTGCATGATCCACAGAGCTTCCAAGGAAATGAGTCCTGGTTTGAATATTGTGTTAACTACGGTTGTAATCGTAGTAAATTATAAAAAATGAGACCCCTGAAATCAAGAATCTTTTGCGCACTTTGTAAAGACATGGGTGCAGTACATTCAGCGTTACTATTTTATTGCGAGCCAAGATGGTTATTACGAGGGAAATTTTTGCAACGTGTTTATGAATTAAGAGAAGAAATCGCCGTTTTTCTAGAAGAGGAAAACAGACCGGGAGCTGAGAATTTTCGCGATAGTTTTTGTGTTGAAATTGAGCTACATGGTCGACATATTTGAGAAATTAAATAACTTGAATCTTCAACTGTAAGGAGCAAATAGACATATATTGGATACGAGTGATAAAATTAATGCTTTCTGTAGGAAATTGGAATTGTGGAGCAGAAATTTAAAGCAAGAAAACTTAACAATGTTTGCAAATTTGAATGATTGTATTAAAACTTACAAGGTTGAAGAACAACTTGTAAAAGTTGTTTTTGTAACCATTGAAAATCATTTAGCAATGCTAGCAAAGAATTTTAAAAAGTATTTTCTTGCTGACGACAAACTGATATCAAGTTACAAATGGGTGAGGGATCCATTTCAAAATACTCCCGAAGGACTCTCAATCGAAGAGGAAGAAACTTTCATAGACTTCACGGCAAGCGGCGAAACCAAAAGACAATTTAGTAATAAATCACTCTTTGAATTTTGGGCAGGAGTGGATGATGAGTTTTCTGCACTAAAAACAAGGGCATTTCGCATTCTACTACCATTTTCAACAACTTACCTTTGTGAAACTGGATTTTCTGCGGTGGCTTCTTTGAAGACAAAATATAGATCTCAGCTAAATATAGAAAAAGAACTGAGAGTGTCTATTTCTAATATTAAACCCTCCTTCGAAAATCTTTGCTCTGAAAGACAGGCCCAAGGAAGTCACTAATAATCATTAAATTTGTTTTTAATTTAGCAAGTTGTTTTAATTTAATAAGTTAATTATTAAATATGTCGAAATGTATTTTGTTTTGTATGTGTGTGTGTATTCTTTACTTTCAGTCATTTAATAAATTTTTTTAAATAACATTTTCTCTTGGATATGCTCGCGCCCCCCCCCCCCATTAGTGTGCTCACGCCCTCCTAGGGGGTCGCGCCCCACAGGTGGAGAATCACTGGTTTAATGGTATGAAAAAGCTCTGTAAAGCGGAAGACGATGCTCACTAATGAGAAACGTTAGATGAGAAAAAACGGCATGTGAATGCCCCACGATCCATGGAAAGTCACCAAAAAATCAATGAAGCAGTATCGAAGCAGTCTTTATAACTGCTGTTTGGCTCAATTTCATCAATATAGTTCCTTATTAATTTGCCAGGGATATTCTTCGAAAGAGTCTCAGGTCCATCTATCCTTGAACAATGAAAAAATTGGAGTTTGCTTTTTTCAAATAAGCTTTTCTCATGGGTAGTTTTCAATTTTTTGTTCATATGGGGGTAATTAGTAGCTTAGCAAAGTCTGGAGGCAACTAGTGTCACTATACTTTGTTAAGTCACTGTCCTAACATGGACGATAAACGCAGTGAATATTTTCAGAAAACAAGAACTGTTGTTAAAAAAATGCTTTCTTGATATCCTTCAAGACGACATTTAAAATTCAAAAGAGGCCTATCTATTGCCGAAGAACCAACTCATTCAGCTGCAGTAAATATATTTAAAAATTATAGAAAAAATACGGGAAACATCATAAAACATTCCTTTGACGAACAGCACCAAATATCGAAGAATCTAGTTCATGGGTTAGGGTCTCAATGATCAACCGATTAGAATGAAAGGAAAAAAAATTGGTCTACAGTTAAAATTGAGACAGCAATAAACTCTCATTAGATATGCATGTTTCACTGATAAAGCATAATTGGAAGTGTGAACTCCAATGATATAAAGTTCAATACTTTTGACGCATTTGTGGCAGAAAATGATTTAGAATGAACGCAATTCATTAATTGTGCACTAATGGTGGCCAATCAATGTCTGATCAATATAAGACTACAATCGTTGATGCACTTCAAAACTCTGGATTGTACGTGGACTCATGACATCTTTCTAAGAGAAGTACTTGCATAGAAATCACTGAGTCTCTATTGAATCTCATTTAAGAGTCAGTAATAAATATAATGAGTAACAACTTAAAAAACTTTGCCAAGTAAAGCTAGATTTTTCAAAAATCTGTGCAAATACTTGGGGGCCAAGCTCATGCCCCTTACATTCTGCTGAAACTTGCGTTGCTGTTACGTGGGAATGTACTATTTCGAATTTTGAATTTCGTCAAGAAATTAACAAATTTTGTGGACTAAAATTTTTCACTGAAACTGTCATATTTATGTTGTCGACTGTCACAAAATTTGTTTTACGACTGTCGTATTTGAAAATTAAAAGACATTTATTATATATTTAAAGCTTCAAGAGACAATTTAAGCATTCGATAAAAAAAAATTACAGCTGTCAAAAAAATAATAATGGAAACAAAATTGTTTTTCCATATTGCTGCAATACGTGGTCTATAATGATATAAGGTTTCACACAGTACACTGGTACTTTTTTTTCCATCAAAGTAGCCATCACAACTAATTGACAGGCTGACAAAATACTCCCTAGAAATCCAAATGTAGAAATTTGTTTAGACCAATGATTAATTGCCTGTTGAAATTTCAAAGGAGTTTAATTCCCGAAAAACAGAAAATAGGAGATTTCAAGCACCTGGAATTAAAATTTAATTTCGTGGATTTGATGAATTTTTGGATATCTATAAAAAAATGGGCAACTTATTCTAAGTGTAAAAGTGATAAGAGGGTTCTCATTCTCTCTGTGACTTCATAACTGTGTGAAACTAAATATTCAGCAGTTATAATGTTATAAAAAATAAATATTGCTTGAAATAGCAAAGTAAAAAGTTTGATACAACTGCATCAAAGTTTTTAAGAGATTGATCAACATTGTAGTGAGCAGCAGGCTCACCCATTCTGCTAAACAAAATGCACCTGCACCAACGGCATTTATAAAGGTATTTTCTTGTTCATGTTTTACTATCGATTACAATTGAAGAAATTCCATGAATTTTTTAAATATGAATTTGTATTAATTATTTTTATATCTTTAAAACTTAACTTTTCCACACTCTTAGATCATGAAATATGTGCATTATTTGATATGTATACAGAACAATATGTTACAGGTAGCTATTATAATACTAGGTCTCATTCTACATAATACCCAGCTATAAGGGAATCTTGTGTAGGACTGAAGTAGATGGCAACTTATGTGGTAGGGAATCCATGGGATGTAACCATTATCACCACGAAAGTAGTTGAGCATTTATACAATAATGGCCACCGTAAATGTCCGAAAGAAGACTCTACTGACGAGTCACACTTTTGTCTGCAACACCATGATGGTCACATTCGAGTCCTGAGACACCGTGGCGAGAGGATGCTGAACAGCAGTGTTATACACCGTCACACTTGTCCTGCACTGGGTATTATTGAATGAGGCGGTATTGAATATCCCTCTCGCACTCCTCTAGTACTCATTGTAGGTACTTTAAACAGCCAGCACTACATGTCCGAGGTGTTGGAGCCAGTTGTTCTTCCTTACCTTCAAGGCTTGCCCACAGTCATATTTCAACAGGATAATGCGTGACCACACGTGGCCCGCATTGTCCAAGGGATCTTCGTCAATAGCCAGATTGAATTGCTTTCCTGGAAGGCTCACTCTCAGAATCTCTAGCCGATAGAGAACATGTGATCCATGGTTGCTTAATGATTGACCCAGATTATATCCCCAACTACCACACCAGATCAACTTTGGCAACGTGTGGAAGCTGCTGGTTCTGCTGTACCCCAAGATCATATCCAAAGTCTGTTTGAATTAATGCTGAGACGTTTGGTGCCGATGATCTCCAACAATGGCAGCTACTCTGGCAACTGATTTTGACAGGAACCACACTTCACAGAAGTCTATAAATTTAATCATTTGATACTTGGTCATCATGTTATCTATAAAATAAATTTTGTTGTGATATCTCTTATTTTTCTTGGTGTTGCAATTTGAGTGGCCAGCAGAGTAATTTAGATGAAGAAACCAAGTAAAAAATCGCTAGAGTTGTTCTGCAAGGTATTATCACACGGAGGAGATTGTCTTCCATTCGCATGCAGTCTTGGGTGAGCTCGACAGATTTTTGATTTGGACAAAATTAGAGCATACCAGTATTTAGAAGGGCACCCTTTCTAACAGCGGGTTGTGCCGTTACATAGAGAAAATATGGTTCTTGATTTGAATGAGTTCCCTGATTTTAAGAATATTATTCTCGCGGTGGCTTGGTTGATTAGGGTGTCGTTGTCTTTATCGGAAGACATTGAATTCAAATACTGGCTTAACCGCATCGTGTTCGCTGAAGCGGCACGTTAAATACGTCCATGTGAAATGATACCTCTGGATGCAGGTCAAGCATTCGGGGTCTTCTGCTTGGTCTTCTAAATTATGAAGACGGCTGCTTTCATCTAACTGCGCAACTGAGGCCTAAATACATACTGGCGCAATATTCTTCTCATGAGAATTCTTTCATTTGCAAGCCTGTATTTTAAATTTAATATATATTTATTTAAAAGTATTTAAAGAAGAGAAAATAATATTTTTGAGTGAAAAGCATGAATTCTGACTTTTTGTACATTTTCTAAATTTTTGAAATTTTTCTTCATGCAACATTTCGCAGTGATAAAAAAGTAAATAAATTCAAAAATTACTTTGTAAAATTCTCAAATGTTGCGTCTATATTTTTAGGCAAATTTTGAATGATGTTATTTTCCTTCATGTTCTGTTAGTCTTTACGATTTTCTGGTCTGTTCATCAGGGGGATTACTGAGCGCAATATTTTATTAAAATTGAACCTTAATATACGAATATTTTAGTTATTTTCATTAAAATATGCACCGTATTATTCTTTGTAGAACTCTTTTGATGTGGTTTAACAGCTCAATCATGATTTTGCAGCCCTGTTTCATTTCCGTTTTACTTCTCTATTTATGATACAATATTCATGATTCTTGAATGAATGGAAGAATCTGAGAAATGTTATGTCACACCTTTGATATTATAGTTCTTATGTAATAATAAAAGCAATTATGATACATGCATATGTTCATGTTTTGTTTGTGCATTTCTTCATATTTTATCAATATTTAAGCATCAAAGTTTCCTGAAACTACTTTAAGCATGCTGTATAAATGAAATTTATGTTCTTAAATTTTAAATGACTTTTATGTTAAGTAACACTTGATTTATATATTTTCAACACATTTTTTTAAAATGACCTCTAAATTTATTTAGCATTTCATTCATGATTTTTATTAGTGTTCCTTTTGTTTTATTTTTCAAAAAATATCTATGGTAACCATGATTTTTTTAGTAATTAAACAGTTTAGTTTCCTATTATTTATCTCATTTACTAATTAATTTCACTTATAATTGTTAATATATTGTTCCTGATAGGATGTTTCATGTATTGCCAATATTCGAACGTCAAAAATTTCTAAAATTACTCTGGGCATACTATGTAAATGAAATTACGCACAATTTTTAAATGATATTTAATGTACAGCTTGACGTTTTGGACTGTTTTGCTATTCAGTTAATGTTTATTCTCTAAAAACATTATGGATGTTCTGTATTGGTAAATTTAAATCATGTGAGAATCGAATTGTTCTCAAAATGACAAGAAAACTTATTTTAACTATCGCTATAAGAACATGTGATAGAATTGAGATGTTTCTTATATTTTTGATTTAAAAAGAGATCAATATTTTGAAAAATGAATGACTCATCAGATGTATAATTATTTATTACCCTTAACATGTGCATGTCAGCACATAAATTTCTTCATTTTCAGAGTACACAATTATTCAGTTCTTTATGAAACAAGTTGAAAAATCTAGCTTTTCTTTAAATATATCATTTTTCAATACTAAAACCATTTTCTATGACGAGTTCTTACAGATTAAATTAGACTTTTTAGAAATTTGGCAATTTATTCATTTTTTTGCATTAAAAACATTAGTAAAAAATGTGGTTCTACTATGCCTGTTAAAGAAAGTCTACCTAGTCATCAAAATAATAAACTTTAATAAAAGTTATTTAAGACTAGGAAAAACGAAGCTCAGTTGAAAAAACATCAGAAAGGACCTTTAATGTTTCCACTCTGTCATAAGCGCATACCGCAAGTGACAGAAAACAGTGTCCACTCAAAGCCATGTGGTACTTCTAATTAGATTAAGGAAATAGTAGAGAAACTTTCTAAATGTGCAAGGGAATTTTTGCCAGACCTCAATAATGAGGCTAATTCATTTATCATCATTATAGCGAATATACGACACACAAATAAGTGTTTAAAATGACGCAATTCTATAAAAAAAATTTCGCATTTAAAATAATTCAAGAATTTGACATTTATTTTCTCCTGATTTTTGTAGCTTACTTTGGATTCACCGTCAATTCTATAGAAAAGAATGTAAACAATGAGTAAGATACAATAGAAGAAGTAAAATCATTTAAGATGTTTCATTTTGAGTAATGAAATTTTACTGTACAAATGACCTTAGCTAAAAAAGTGAATATATAATTATTATGGAAATTAAATTTACATAATATATGTATTTCGCGTTTGATCCATATATATTATTAATAAAAACGACAGTAAATGACTGAAAACAGATGGTTAATTAGAAATGCAGTTCGCATCAATTTTCTTCGGCTTATAAAAGCTTACTTTAAAATAATAGTGTATTTCCACATTAGGGTAATTTTTTGATTCTTCAACATTTTGCCTTATAAGACTTTTAATAGCCTTTATTCTGAGAGTTCTATTCACTTAGCAATTCAAAATGGGTCCAATCGAGAACAGATTGTGTACTTGAATGATAAAATATTACGGAAGAGTAGTTTTGGAAGACAAGAATTTGAATTGTTCTGACCTCATTACACTTTCCGAGAACAAACATGAAATTTTAGTTCCAATAATAATTTTTTTTTAAGAAATCAAAACTGGTGTAACTGAAAAACTAAAATGGAAAAAAAAAACATTTAAAACTTGATTTATTGATTTTTGAAAATTATTAATGCATTTTATCCCTGGGATTTTCCAAAATATGTTCTAAATTCAAAGGATTAATTATTTTAAAAATAATGATAAAAATTTTGTTTTTGATTTTAATTCTTTTATTTTAATTTTTTTACATACTTACATAAAAAACTGTGCATACAATATGACATATAAGGAATATTATTTTACATTGCAAATATATTTGAACTCAACTTTTCAAATATTTTAAATATTCATAAGTGCCGGTATTTTGTGATTATATTTTACGTATAAATACATAAGCTATGCAAATAATTGACATCTGAAACCCTTTTTAAATTTATTTAGTTATCATCAGAATAATTTTCGTGTTGCCAGAAGTCAACACGAAAATTATTCTAATGATTTGGAAAAATAACATAAACCACAACTTGAAAGGAAAATAAAATGGAATGTATAAGCCAATTATTTAGAATAAAGGAAAAAAAAACTGTTTTATTCGAATTATGAAATGGTTTTGTTTTTTAATTGTAATGATATGTTTGGGATTATTTAACACTGTAAATGTAATAAACTGATTAGAGAAAAATTAGATATTTTAGAATTTTAATAAACTAGATATTTTAGAATATTTTAATGATGATATAAATTATTAGAAGGTTCTAATCTCTTTTAGGAATAACATTTTATTTCCTGCAATAAAGCAAGAATAATTGACACCGTTCCTATTCCAAATTTCTGAAATTACTCAGATATTCTCAATCTAAATTTAAAACAGTTTTCTAAAATTTGCAAAACAAATTAAAATCTGTAATAGCTACACGTTTCAGATATTACTCACAAAAATTGAATTTTGAATTACTGTTATTTCTACTATTTATTATCACTTTTACAAAAAACATTTAATACGTCTTGCTTGAAACAATGTAATTTTCTTTATGAAATATAAACAAGTTCATAAAAGATGAAAAAAACTGATTGTGTTTACATTTTACTCCTTAACAAAACTAAATATGATAGAATTTTTGGTAAATTATAGAACTGGTCAAAGAAACTATTCAAAGCTCTCATGCATATTTTGAAAATTGAATGAGATTAAGGTAAGATTTATTAGTTTGTAAAATTATATAAGCTAATTCTGAAATGCTATTTAAATAGTTGCAAGAATTCTGTTCATTGAATATGGCTTTTTTATTCTTCTCAATGCACTTCCCCCGCATGGAATTACTCAGCTTCTGGAAGGATTACTCCAAGCAGCATTCCTGACGGATATAAAAAACAGCCATCTCCCATTATTTAAAAGTACTCCGGAAAGAGCTACCCTCACGTACACTGAGTTTGACACACACTTAAGTTGTATTTAAACAATATGTAAGAAATTCTCATATTTAATTGAGAACATGCATTTTTTTTAATAAAAATACGAGCATAAAATTACATATATATATATACACACACACTGTCTACCAATAAGTATTTGGACACGTGTGATAGAAAAGAAAAACTAACTTTATTCAAAATCAATAGTTGGTAGAGCCACCACGAGAGGCAATTACAGCGTGAACCCTCCGGGGTATACTTTCCACAAGTCTTTGTATTACAGCTAGTGGTATTGTCTTATACGCAGTTTGGAGTAACTTGGAGTACAAGCTCCTTCACCAATTTTGGACGAGTAGCGCACAACTTAATTCGGTGATCCAACTCGTCCCAGAGATTCTCGATAGGGTTCAGGTCTGGGCAGGCCAGTTCATGCGATGAACTCCATTGGCATCATACCAAGCCTAGGTAAACCTCGAAACATGACTACTGGCATTGTCATCCTGAAAGTAACAGGGGACCAAACCGTGAAACTGCCACAACGTAAGAAGCACATTGTAATCCAAAATGGTGCAGTAAGCATAGGCGTTGATATTTAGCATGAATGGGGATCAAGTGTCCCAATCCATACCAGGAAAAAAACAAACTACCAGATCATAATTTCATCTCTGCTTAACTTGAATGTTAGCACAATGCATTCTGGCGGGAGACGTTCTCCAGGCAGACCCTGTCATCCAAACGGTAAAGGGTGAACCTTGATTCGTCTCTCCAAAGAACCCGTTTCCACTGATCTACGGTCCAATTTCGATGTGCTTTGCACCATATTAACCGAGCAGCCCGGTTGGACTTTGTGATCAAAGGCCCATGGGAAGCACCATGAAAACCAAGCAGATGTGCTTCCTTATGGATGGCATTCATTGAAACAATACTCCAGGATTCCACGCGGATGAGGACCTTCGGTTGGGTGCACCGAATTTCTCTGGACAGCACTCGTCGGTTTTTATCTCCCAGTTTCGTTGTTCTGCCGACTCGGGGCACAACCTCCGCTCACCTTTTACTTCTTAATCACATAGGCCACTGTCGATTTTGGGTACTTCAGATCACTTGATATGTCCCTTAAGGATTGGCCACATTTGTGATACCCGATAATTATACCTTTCTCGAAATCAGAGAGTTCCGAACAGCGCGGCATATTGCATGCGAATAATGCCGATACTGTTTCCTACACGATATATATCAGTGGAGCCCGTGACTTACCTCAGGACCACTGATATCGCTATTTGCATAAATGTCCAAATACTTATTGGTAGACAGAGTATATATATATATATATACCATTATTTAAATATTGCTTTCTTTTCATATTGCCATAAAACATTACTCGATAATTATAGAATTTCCACAAGATTGTCAACATAATTCTAACTTAAAGAATGGTTTGCCGCCTACTCTGTCTAGTGGTCAGCATTCCTGACTGCGGATAGGGAGGTCTGGGTTCGAATCCCAGTCGGGGTATGGATGTACTTTATCTTTCTGTTTCTCTTGTCCTTTCCTTGTATGAATGGGTTGTGAATGGTTGCCTACCCTATAAACGGGTTCCTATGGCATGTGTGTACCGAGGAAGTCGGACACCCAATTGCGGTTCAGTTGAAAGAGTGGAGCAGCGCATCCATACTGGCTGGCACTCGACAAAAAAATAAAATAAAGAATGGTTTAATTTTCTCATCATTGAGATTTTTGATATACAGTATCAAATCATTGGAAATATATTTATAGAATATTTTAAAGAGCAACTTTATTAAAACTCAAATTAAATATATTGTGGATACATCTTACTCATAGTCATTTTAAAATTTCATTTTTTGAAAATACAAATAGTGAGAATATATAATTTACTTTAAAAATAACCCTTATCAACATAATTTATAAAGATTCTTTGAACAATAATATTCTAATAAGACCGGTAATCAAGAGGAAACAATTTGTCTTAATACGTATGCTAAAACTACTAATTCAAATAAGATAAAGTAAACTATATGAGTAAAGGTCCCTTTAAGTTACGTAAACACATTTACCATCATTATCACCCGGTAACCACATTCATGTGATTCCCACATCGCTTCCTGACAATGGAACAAGATTATCATTGCTTTCTGATTGTTAAAAAAAATCAGAGAAAAAATGAAACTTTTTCGAAAGAAAAACTCCCTCAGAAAAAGTAATTAAACTAAACATTCTACGATAAGAATAAGAGTGTAACTTTCGAAAATATGTGAAAGGGAAAGTCAGGAAAAATAAAATTAATGTGAAAATAATAAGGGATATTGATTTATGTTTTTTAAAACAAGTCCATTAAGAATTATTATTATTTTTTTTTTTTGCAATAAATATAATAAAAGTTTAGCAATTTTTATGAGTATATTTTTAATGATTGTTTGTTCGCAAATAAATTTTCCATATGCTTATTTATATTGATATCAAATAAATACATAAAATTTTCTATTATTGTTCAGATTTTGATGATTGAATTATTGAATTTAAAAGTGATTTTAAAAAGAAGTACTTGATTTATTTAAGGAGAGAGAATTTTCAGGAATCATTTTTTTCTCATTTTTCTACCATGTGAATAAATTTATTTTGAAACTTAGTCATAATTATATATATATATATATTTGTAATGAAAACTAATTTTATAGCTATTATAAAATTAACTGTTATAAAGGGGAATTAAATTTTTTGTAATTCTCAATAAGAACGGAATACTTTTTGGAAGCCATCCTTCTATATTAAGTTTCCAAAGAGTGAGTGGGGTAATTTCTATGTAATAGTTTTCCATGAAGAATGCATAAAATGAAAGATTTTATCGCATGTGGTTATTTTACAAGAATCTGGCTTGAGTCATTGAATGCCAATACATTCATCAAAAACATTTAGTTCTAATACAACAATTAATTTTAAGTATTAATAACATAAAATAGATGTGTATATTTATAAAAAAATATATATGAAAAGGCTTAGAATTTTGTGATAAATATTGATTGTGAATTTTAGAAAATTTGCAAAAATCCTTTCTTTTTGTTAAAAATAAGTTATACAAATTTCTGAAAAGGAGAAATAAAATTAGAAATGAAATATTTCCTAAAAATGGAAAAAGCCTCTCTTTAATGCTTGAGGATTCTAATACTGCAACTTGAGGATTCTAATGCTGCAACTAGAGGCTCATTAACCGACTTCTTGAGTGATTACTAAAATTATATATCTTGCAGTTTAAAAACTATCAATCCTTAATCATAAAACTTCCAACATTTCTACTTTAAGTATTTTTAAGCTTCATAAAATACACTTTTTGTTTTTAAAATAAAGGTTTTAGTTTGCACCATGTTATCAATACGCTACATCAAGAAATATGTTGTATTTGAAATCTTTCAGTGAACTTTATCATTTTTTTACCTTTAAAGTTTTACTTTTTGCATATATTTCATTGAATAAAATGAAGCATGTGGCCATTCTATTCATTTATTAAATTACTTACGTAGCTATTACTGCATTTCTGCTCAACACATCCCGGTGGACTTATTTGATAATAGATTCTAAAAAATATTTCCCAGATATTTTTTCCTGTTATTTTCTTCCGGAATATGATCCAACCTTTTTTTCTATTAGATCTTTTCATGATTTCCTTTGGCAAATCTGTTTCTTTCCAATAGCCTATTTACTTTTAACTTTTATAAATTTTATTCTTCCTCGTCATTAACTTATGATGGTATCTTTCTATTATTTTCTTTGGTGAGTTCACAAATGCTTTTGATGGTTCCATGTTCAAAATTTCTTAATATATTTTCCTTTTTGTCTTATAACACCCAATTTTTGAATCTATAAGTATTTATTAGTCATATTAAATTTAATAATTGCCTTTTTTTAAATTAATATTTTTTTAAATTTTCAGAAAGTAAATTAAGATTAATTTACTCTTTATTTTAGTACATTCTTCATTTTCATTTTGTACCTGATTATCTATACAACTTATTATTGATTTCATTTCCTAAACAGTTAAAAGTATACTCAAAACATTTAAATTATCCAATTTTGCGTTATTAAATTTATTTTATTATTTACTTTTAAGCGAAATTGCTCAAAAATAAGAATATTTATAAAGTAAAATAAAATAGCTGAAATTGCATTCAAATTTCTCTATAGTCGTAAAAAAAGACTTTCAGCTTAATTACAGCTTTAAATTACAAAGTTTCGAATCGTTATGATTATGGATTCCCTTCTTTCTTTAGATTATTTATGAATGCCACCTTGTTGCCTGTTAACATTTTATTAAGATAAACTAAGCAAGAACCACAATAAACATAAATCACCCGAGGAAATATTTTGGAATATATAAATGGATACTTAATAATTTTTGAACGAGAAAAGAAATCAAGTTTCACAATTAGTTGAAACAATAAATGCAGGAAAAAGTTTCTTATCTTATCTTATCTTATTAAAACAAGTACGAAGCTGATGAGAACGCTCCAAAGTGCAGATAATTATCTATTGCTCCATCCAAATTTTTAAGTAAAGAAATGACACCATTATTTCCATTTACAAGATGATCCATCCTTCAGCAAAGAACTAATCATCTCGGTAACATGGGATTTTCCTAAACTGAAATGAATCTGTATTTCCACATTCATAAAGATAAGTTGTTTTTTTACATCAGACATCTTCTTATTGGTAAGAAAGTTTACTGTTTAAATCTTCTAGTGTGTAAAATTTGCTATTAATGTGACTATCAATTTAAATCCAAATTTAATTGTAAAATTTAGATTTTACCAGTTAAAACCTAAAAGCTTGGCTTATTTACAATAATGAGAGAAAAAATCGATTTGATTAAAGAAAAAGGAGAACATAAAAATATACATTTTCCATGAAACCTAAAAATGAAATAAAATCATTCTGCAGTTCTTTTGAAACTTACAAATCCTACAAAAGATTAAATTCAATATAGCCTATAGTTGGGAATGTTGAATTAATTATTGTTAGCAATGAAATATTCTGACAAATATTTTTATGAACTGCCTAACGCACAAGTTAAAA
>JAPDSC010091660.1:0-10161 GCA_026290005.1 Latrodectus geometricus | reverse complement strand
TGTGTGTGTGTGTGTGTGTGTGTGTGTGTGTGTGTGTGTGTGTGTGTTTTAAAATCAAGTTATGAAATCTGATTAATGTAATAATAATGTAATAATAATATGATAGTTCAACTTTAAAAAAAATTGTTAAATTCTATGATTTGTTTTATAATATGAAGATTACTTGGCCGCATTTTACTCTTTTAGATACAAACACTTTAATCTTCAGATTATTATATTAATTCTAATTTAAAATGAAATGAGTCAATCATCAGTTATTTTTCCGTTTTATAATTTAAAGAACAAATAACTATTCTAATACTTAAACATTGTTTTCACTATAATAAAAAGTAAGTTGTATTTAGTTAAAATAACCTAATAAATGATAGCAAAACCATGAATCGATTCTGATTTCTTAAGTTATGTATACAGTATAACTTTATTTCTTTTTATAGAAATACATTATTTACACCATGATAATATAAAAGTTTGTAATAAATTCATTATTTGTTTTAAATATAAATAAGTAAGTAAAAATTAAGACTTATTTAATTTAAATTTTGCAGTATTCTGGCACTGCATCCTATAAATATGTATACAAATCATTTATTGAAAATTATGTTGTTGGTATATTCATCAAGTTAAAAGTAACTAAATTGCTACAAGGATCATTGAATGGTGTTATTTTAAAATTTTAATAAGAATCTCAAGTATAATTATTTTTTTTTAGTTGAAACAAGTTTTTTGTTAGCATGATTATATAAGAATTACAGTAATAAAATCACTCCAAAACTTTCTTTACTTTTTACTTTTTTTTCCTTTACTTTTTTTTAGTTGCAGTAGAATTATTGTATATCTTAATGCCCTGATTTTAAAAAGACAATTTTACTGCACATATGTTTATTTTCACAGTTGATTATTGAAAAATATGTTGCTTCCCTCAACAATTATACGTAGTTCATTTATAGAATATTAAAATATATTGGATTGTGTATAAGATATTATTTTACTCTTATTAGCTTCTTATTTCAATTTGAATTTATTGATTTTTTAATTAAAAATGATTAAATAAGTACTTTTCTTTAAATATTAAATAAATATTTAAATTAATGTTTCTTAACATTTTTATTAATTAAAAGGAAGATTGACTCAATTTTTACGATTATTCTCCTTGAATTTTCGATATTTCTAGAATTTTATGTTTAATTTTCTATTTTGTTAATTAATGTTTTATTTTCTTATAAAATTTAATTTTTTATATTTCTTTGAATAATATGGAAATATAATAAAATACAATTATAGATCAAGTTCAAATTTTATAGTTTTATAACTCATTAAACAAAAAGAATTACTTTATAGTTATTTAAAGTTTAGTGTTGTTATACGTGATTGGTTTTGAAAATAAACACACAAATATAAATATAAGTATAGTTAATATTATGAAATATTTAAGCTAAGGATTTATCACAATTATTTTAGTTTATACAAAAAATGATGATAGAAAAAGATGTAGTTAAAAATATTTTTATACTCCTGTTTAAACAGATTAGTTTTTCGCTTAAATAATTAATTCATATCATAAATTATCCTGTTACAGTCAATAAGCAAAAATATTCATCAGAAAAAAATTATTATTTATTTTAATTAAAAATCAAAAAACAATCATGTTAAAAATATTGTTAATAAATTGAATTTTCTTTTACTTAGTGTATTTTAAATTTATAATACATATTCAGTTTTTAACATGTTCTGTGTTAAAAAGTAACAATATTTTATATCGGAAAGCATTGTTCTAAATTTCTGAACTCTAGAACAAATTGAAGAAAAATTTATATTCGAAATTACTGAGAGAAATATTTTTAAGTTACAAACAGAATTCATAAATATGAAGCCTTTAATGTTACTTTTGCACATTTTGTTCATATTGAAGTTTTACTCATTACATTTTGCATGGTGTACAAATTGTTTTTAGCATGCAAATAAATATTTGAGATTGAGTGTTTTTTGTTGCAAAAAAAGAATTTAATCTGTTCTTATAAAATCAATACTGTGGAAAGCAAATGACATTGTTTGTGAGGAAAAATAAGCACACATTTTATGTCTTGATGAAGACTTTCCAAAACATTACCTTCTTCCAGACAGAATGGCTGCTCTGGGAATTGACGAGTATAAAAAATGACTATTTCTTTCACATTTTAGTTGAAAGCTGCATGCCCTTTTGCTATAAAAATCGACGACAAGACATACTTTATTGCTGTTTGTAGAGATTTTTTTATTATTTGCTGAGTAAAATTACTTTTTGTGTTCTTCAAATGTTAGGTTAGTTTCGATAATCATGCATTAACGAATAACAAAAAAATGTCAATTTTGCGAAATCTTTTTAATACTATATTAAGCATATTTTCATCGTAGATGGGAAGCAGTCTTTAATATATAATTGTATTTTCTAAGAATTTCTTTTTTATAATGCCTTGTTAGTAAAATTTGGTATTGATCATACAAAAGATATTTTATATTTCAAGTAATTATAATTATTATTAAAATCAGGAAACATTTATGTACATCAGTTTGTATCAACATAAATTAAACTTCTATATGATATTAGTTATTATCTAATTACTTTTATAAATACTATCTAAATATTGATTTGCGTTATTCGGATATTAATTAATTATCTAAATAATGATATTCTAAGCATTTTTTGGACACTCCAAGCATTTAAAATCCACTTTTTATTAAATAAATGAATTAAAAATTAATTGGACTTTGTAGCAGATATTTTGCCTTAATTGTATCTGGAATACTGTTCCACAATTTACAACTCAATAAAGTATGGTTTTCATAAAGTTTATGATCATCTGAGTTCTAATTTTAGAAATATTTTAGATTTACAACTAATATAAAGTTGTACATCTTATGAATATAACACAATGGGAAGATTTATTAGTAATATCCTGGCATGAATTTTAAATTTTATTTAATATTACAAAAAAGAATTTTTAAAAAATTACAAATAAGATTTGTATCTAAATTCATATATTTGATAGTATGTCTTAATGTTATTTTTAAAATATAATTTTTTAACTCTAGAAATATGCTTAATACACATAGCATTTAAGCAATTAACTTTTTTTTTTCTACGTTTGAATTTATATACACTTTCTTTTCTGACAAATACAAACTGAAGGCTAATCAATCTTTACATTTAATTTTAAATTTTTAACTTTTTTTTAAGTTTTAATAATATATAAGTTAAATATATATTCAAAAAGGTTAGAATATATTTTTTCTATCAGAAATATATAAAAGTAAACCTTAATGCAATTAATTTAATTAATTTTGAAATAATAGAAATTTTGAATTTGAATATTTATCTAAATTTTATATAAATCTTACATACATAGCTCTTTAAACAAAACTTTTTAAAGCAAATATTGAAATAATACGTGGTCTAATATTATAATCACATTTTAAAGCAAGCAGAGTTAAACCAGGTGAGTACAAGACAGTATTTCAAAAGTAATTGTAGAATGATACTTACATATCTGCGAATTGTTCAAATTCAAATGGATTCTTTACTTAGAAAGGAATTAAAAATGGTAGCATAAATATCTCTGAAAAAAATTATTTCGAAGAAGAATTTCTATACATGCATCATTATTCAATAGTTTCCAATAGAGAGAAGAGCGAACAAATTTCTTAATAATAACTTAATTTAGCTATAAACTTTTGCTTAAAACTATCTACTAAATTCTCAATTATTAGTTTTAACCCAGTTTCTTAAAAAATCCAAGAAAAAGATGAACCTAGTTTTTTTAAGAAATTGATTCATTGATTCGATTCCTTATCTAAATGAAAAATTTTAAGAGTGAGAGACGATTTTCCAAAAAAATTTTTGAATAATATTTTCTATAAATGTTACTAAATAGAAAAAACATTATTTTAAATAATTAAATTTTTAAGAAAATTCCCGATGTAAATGAATTACTCTTTTAAGTATTTATATTAGGAAATAAGAGAAATTTCCATACACTAATGTACTTATTAAAATCGTTGAAGAAAATGGTTTTCTGTTGTGATCAGGAATACAAAGTTCTACTATTTTTAATTTATTTAAAAAATGTCATTTTAAAAAAACAATATTTAAAAATCATTTTGTAGATGAGGAATACAGCAAATCAATAATTCGAATATCCAAGTCAATTAAAAATGACTGGACAACCCAGGTGACTCTGTAAAGTAAATAAAGTTTTTAATTAAATACCTTTTTTCAGATGTTATTTATTATACTAACATTATTTTAGTCTTGTCTTGCAGATATAATTTCAACAATTAATTATGTTTTTCACCTATAAATTCCTTGATTATTTTTGAGCAATAATATAATGACTGTATTGGAAACATTGCAAGTCAGTTTAATTTTATAATTTACAACTAATAAGATTTCTTCTATAATTCAAGTGCGATAATCTAATAAAAAGAAATAATTAAAGCTATCTACACTACTGCCCACTAAAATTGCTACACCAGGAAGAAATGCAGATAACAAAATGATATTTATTGGACAAACATATTATACTAGAAATAACAAGTGATTAAATTTTCAAAAGATTTGGCTGGATAGATTCTGAGAAATCAGTACCCAGAACACAGATACACAGAACCTGGATTCATCTGAAAAGATGACTTCTCGCCATTCGTGCGCCCAGGTTCGTAGTTGATCACACCATTGAAGGCACTCTTGTCTATGACGCAGCGTCAAAGGAAACCGCAGCCATGGTCTCCGAGATGAGAGTCTATGCTGCTGCAAACGTCGTCGAACTGTTCATGCAGACACTTGTTGTCTTTCAAACGACCGCGTTTCTTGACTCACGGCTCGTGACGTGGTGGCACGATATATTACGGCCATGCGGATAATATGGCTGTCTTCTCGGCTGCTAGTGATAGCTGGCCGTTGAGATCCCGCATGACGTTCCGTATTACCGTCTTGAACCCATCGATTCCATATTCTGCTAACAGTCATTGGATCTCGACCGACGCGAGCAGTAATACTGCGATAAGATAAACCACAATCCCGGCACGCTACATTTATCGTTTTCATTTATCGCTACATTTATCAATTCGACATTTATCAAAGTCAGAAACGTGCTGGTACGCATTTCTCCTTCTTACACGAGGCATCACAACAACGTTTCACCAGTCAACAACGTTCAAATGCAATTTGTGTATGAGGAACCGGCTGAACAATTTCCTCATTTAAACACAATGTAGGTGTCACTACTTTCGCCTGCTTTGTCTGAATGCGCTGAAAAGTTAATCCTTTGCATATCACAGCAGCTTATTCCTTTCGTATAAATTTCACGTCTGTAGCATGTCGACTTCTTGGTGTAGCAATTTTAATGGCACGTAGTGTATATCAAAGGGTAATTAACATGGAAACAAATTGTTAAGATGAAATTGGACATTCAAATTTTAAAAGGTTGGTGTTTTTAACTATTTATATATTTCTTGTGCAGATGAAACTATAAAATAAATTTTGCTGATATCTTACAAGTAAATTCTGTATAGTCACATTTGAAAGAAATAAAAATATTTACAAATTTGTAAACTTAATATCCTTTGGGAATAATTTAATGGAGTTATTTGATAACTATAAATGCATTTAGAGTTTTCTTCACATTTATACGACACTAATTTAACTACATGAAATTCTATAAATGCATCACTTAATAACAAATCTTAAAAACAATTGTTGGAGAAATAAGTAGAAACATTTGCATGTTTTCGTTTCAGATTCAGTTGATGTTAACGTGAAATATTTAAAGCAAAAATCAAATATTCTAAAAATATTATAAAAATGTCCTTATGAATGGTTTTCAAAATGTTTTATTGGATCTACCGTTGAAATAATTCCTTTTTACGAGAAAATTTAAGATATAATATTATTAAGAGAAGAAATAAATAGGAAAAATAAAAATGTGCGAAAAGAAATATTAACGAAACGTATTGTTTTTTTTTTTAAATCTTGAACATTTTCTTCATTTTATTTTTCTTGAAATTATACATAAACATAAAAGAGAATTTCCCTAAATAGGAAACTGAAGAAATGTTTGATTCATTATCTGTTGCCTTCAAAAATTTCATTAACTTATTTGAAATTGAGGTATTGAAAACTTGACATTTAAGTCTTTAATTTTTTATAATTAAATTACTGTTTCTGCTAAAGAACATACTGCAGCTGTTGATAAAATAAGGACATTTATTTGTTTTTAAAACTCGAATTATTGTTTTTTTATTGGTTTATGCTGAATAAAAAATGTATTTATTTAGAAAATATTTTAAAAAAAATTTTTATAATAATATGGTTCTTTTAAATTTAGTCGGGAATTCTATGTATTGATACAGTTTCTGGAAAATGTTTTATGCAGAACATCCCTTTTCTCTAGAAAACCTTACCTTTTTAAAAAAAGATTAACATATTTCTTATTTCCATACTTCTTATTTGAATTATATCATAATAATTTACTCCTTTCACACACACACACACATATATATATATATCGTTGAAATTCAATGCAGATACAGATACTCTTTGAAAAATGATATTTCTTTCAGAAATGCTAAGAGATAAAATTATCTCAGATTATGTGATTCAAAAGGATGGGAAGAACACCATGCTTACGTTTTTAAAATGAACATAAATACAATAAAAATAAATGTCTAAGTGATGTATAGAATTCATTTTGATGTTTATGGATGCATAAGTTATCAAGTAAATACTTTTCAAATAAATATTTGAAAGCTTTGATGAATCGAAAACGGTTATAAAAATGTTGAAGCCTATATCATTTGAATTTTTAGAGAGTATATTCTATACTATTTTTAAGCGGGAATAAATGAGTTCAATGATTCTTAAATGATATCTGTCTGGATTGACAAATTATACTTTATTTCTTATTTATAGAGAATGTGCAAAGAATTCTATTAAGGGAAATTTTTATTTTGCAATTTGCTTGCAACTAAAGTTTACATATCGTTTTTAAAACGATTTTTTAACAAATCAAATTTGGCAAAATCATTATTTTATTGATCAAATGAGTAATTTATTATGATCTAGGATGAAACCCTATTTTTTGTTGAAAATTGTTTGATTAAATTCCAGATACATTTTGAAGAAAAGAAATTAGTACCTCTTTTTCTGTCTTATTGTTTATCAGACTGCACATTTTACAAGTTTAATTGATCGGACTAACCATGGCCATAAGGTAGGACACCTTCCTCTAGAACGAAAGAACCTGAAATTTATTGCAGCTAATGTTAAAAATGAGAGATGGATATTTATTTTCTGTCTTTTGGATGCACCTCTGTCGAGATGGGTTCTTAGGATCTCCTCCTTTGCGATTAGTAACTATGACCCAATATTTATGAAAAGTCTTCCTAGAAGTTGCTTACACATTAGATGTTAAAATGTCTTAGAACAAACATAGACGACTAGGTAGTTCACAATACAAGTCAAAATTTTGTTTCTTGTGACACATGGATAAAAACCATTATCTATGGAAGCACAATACTCTACAGTACATTCTCTTAAATTATGATTGAGAATAAAACAGAATATGAGGGGTGAGTTTGTAAATTAAGGAGGAATTTCTCTGAATTATATATTATTCAGAAAAGGAGAAGATAATATTTAAAGAAAATAATGTCTGTGCTGCTTCTTTCTTGATGAAAATTATGGGGAGAGGGAAAACTATTTTGAGCAGTGATTAGCATGGAATATGAAAATCAATCTAAAATTAGTTTCTGTCAAAAAAATCAATGGAAGTTACAATGTAAAATAAAATGTTATGACCATTCTTTTTCGTAGTAGAGAAGGTAAATTAATGAACTCTTGTAAATGAAAATAAAATTAGACGAACGATCTTCATTTGTTAAAATTGAAATCTACTTTAGATGGTCAAATTAATAATTTTTTTTTACAGACATTTCTTTACTCGTGTAAAATTTACTTTCTCTAATTATTTCTATAAATCATTTAGCCAGGTTTCAGTCATTTTTTGAATGATATTTTTGTTAAAAATATAAAAAATAAGATTTTATATGCATATTTATACAATATCACAACCTTTTTAAATTACTACAACATATTTCAGGTAGTAGCCAATACGCTCTAAAATTATAAGCAATGAACAAACCAAAAACCAATACAATTAAAGGGCTTGATTAAAAACTGATTAGCAACAGTTTGGTAAATATATTTTTAATTAAATAATCCTCTTGTTATTTATAAATATAATTAATTATTCTTTATTTTCTATTTGCTAACGTCTACCTTATTAAAAGTTAAAAATGTCAATATTTTATCACTGAATCACCCTTTTCTTATTAAAATTAATGCAATTTATGTCATTTGAGTATTTTCTTGTTAAAAATAAACAAATAAATAATCATTAAATAAATAAAACTGAATATTTTTTTTTAAAAAAAAAGAACATCAAATTAACGTTTTTACTGCAAAAATGAAACAAAAGGATAAATACAGTGTAAATTTAATATATATTTATTGATTATAATATTTATACCCTATGAAAGGTATTAAAATTTTGAAATTTAATTACACTCAGAATTTCTGAAAAGTAAACATTTATGCGTTTATCACGTAATTTTGATGTAAAAATAAATTCTAAGATTTGGCTTTTGTTTTGTAGATCTTTAATTTCTTTTATAAATCATCGGAAACAGCATCACTAAATTATGTTTCTCTTATAATTTATTATGAAAACATGTTCCAATAATGTAAAAAACTGTTTAAAAGAACATCATTCAAATAGATTTTGATACAATATTAATTTGTGATAGAAATCGATTCAGTTTTGATTTTCTACAGAAGTAATTTCTCTTGTTAGTTTTGCATTTGCAATTCAAATTTAGCTTCAATTAGGGAAAATAATTCCATATAACTTATTACACTTCAAAAATTTGCAAAATTTGCTTCAATTCATTCCTCACACATTGAAATAAAAAGCGTCTTATTTATATATTTGAATTTTTTCCTTGCATTACGATGATACAAGATTTGATAATAACTGAAATGCTGTTGAAAAACCTGAAGACAATATTATGTAGATTATGTTTTATTTATGCAATATGAAATGAAAGTCAACATAAAACGTCAGATAGTAAAAATGTTATAGATTTGAGAATTAAATATTAAATACTTTTCTACTATATGTATTCTTAAAAATAATTGTACAAATTTGAAAATACATTTATGCATTTTAAAATGTACAGTATTGGAAAGAATGAAGGTTTGTGAAAGTTTATTCTCACTGATATTTAAAAAATATTTTGGGAAAATTTTAATTTATTTATTCTTCTTTCTTTTAAAAATGATTCATAATTTGTGAAATTATTTTTACTAAAGAAAGAGACATTTTCTGCATAAATTATGTTTAATGAATTTTCTTGTAACTCTTTCTCTTATATAGATTGTATAATATCACATTCAAAATTATATGCTTATATAATTTTCATTAAATTTTACTATTGTTGTCAGTTTGTTATCATTTTAAAGCATTTGGTTTTAACCTATTTTGTTTTCGGTGGTATTCTAAGGTAACTTCTATTTATGTTGTTGCTAAGTTTTATTCATTTATTTTAGACTTATAATTCAAAATAAATATTTGCGCTTACAACATAAATTATTACGTTCCTCTGAAAGTGTAGAATCACTTTTCAGTTGTGAAGAAAGTGATTACGAACATTTATTAACGAAGAATAAATTTATTATTCGAATTAACGAATAATAAATGACAGAAAAGCTTGGTTTATAACCAAAATATTTTTGTAATAACAATTCCGTAACAAAATATATTTATCAATGAAAGAGCTTTAATTTTATTAAATAAAAATAAATCACATGTCTCATAGAAGGAAAAAGGGAAAAAAATTAAAAATGTTTTTTCTTTACTGAAAATAAAAATTACAAGTAAAAAAATGTGGGATTTCTTTCCCATTTAATATTTTCTTTTCAATAGTTGAATCTAATTTTTTTCCTAAAAAGAGCCTGGTTCTAACATACACTTATTGTGTTTTATAAAAATTACATTTCCTAAAATTCTGATTTGTCTATTTTCTTATAAATATCATCTATGTAAATAACATTCTTATTCAGTACAATGA